>JACMIJ010001504.1:0-12233 GCA_014805365.1 Koerneria luziae
GGCGACTGGTCTGATGACGCTCCTGTATATTTTCGACTTCAGCCGGACGGGCATCTTTTTGTCGCACAAGACCCCAGCAGTTTCTCTTCACTTCGTCCATGCCGCATTGGTGCGTAGGGATGCATCGGGGAGGGTGGATCCGTCGTGCGCTAGTCTAGACCCGAGATAGGTGAAGCCGTTCATCGTGGTGAGCTGCTTGCCGTCAATGCTGATGATAGCTGATAGGGCTGCACATCCGGACGGCATATATTCCGTCTTATCCAGATTGAGTCTAATCGTTCGAGCTGATGATTCCACTCTTTGATTCCACTCATGATTCCACTCTTGGGTCACCTTCTCCAGTGATCTTCTGTCCTTCGTGTTCAGCATAACGTCATCTGTGTGCATTAGGTCCCATGCTGGCAGTCGTTGGATATCCCTTGCTACTGTGCCCAGGCAGAGGATGAACAGTAGCGGGGAAAGGGCGGAACCTTGGTGAACTCGCACGTTGATGGGGAACGCGGGGGAGCACCCACAGGCAGATCGGACATGGCTTGTTGATTTGTGGTATGTCAGTTGGATCCATCAGACATATTCTTCGGGCGTGCCATGTTCGCGAAAGGAGTACCAGATGAGCTCTCGTGGTACTCGGTCGAATGCCTTCTCCATGTCCAGGAAGGCAGAATGAACCGGGATCGACTTCTCGCGGTGCTTCTCCAGCAGCTGTCGGGCGGCGAAGATGGCGTCTGTTGTTCCCATGCCACCGCGGAATCCACATTGCGAGGGGTTGATGTCCACCACTTGACGGAGGCGAGCGTCGATGACCCTCTCGAATATCTTGAGGGTGTGGGATAGGAGGCGGATGGGCCGGTATGTGCTGCAGGAGGCTGGGTCGCCTTTCCTCTTCCATATGGGCACAGTGAGCGATCGGGTCCAATCGGTTGGAATGACACCCTCCTTCACGATCTGGTTGAATAGTCGTGTCAGGAAGGACACGCCGACCGTACTGGTACTCTTCCATGCCTCCGTAGCGACATCATCTGGTCCGCTGGCTTTTTCCGTTTTCATCTTCTTCACAGCGTTCGAAACTTCCCACTTTTCAATAGCTGATACGGGACCCATTGATGGTGGTATCGTTGGCATAGGTGGATGAGGGAATTCGACGTTGGCGCTGACCTTGAAGTGTTCTTTCCATCTCGAACAGATACCGTCGGGATGGGAAAGGATCTTCCCCTTGGCGTTGCGGATGTGGCTATAGTGGCGTATGTCGAGGGAGCTGAGCTGTCTCGTGCGGGTGATGCGGTAGAACTCTCGTTCACCATCGGGGCCGTTCAGCTTCTTGTATAGTTGATCAGTATGGGCCGCTTTCGCTTTGGCGACCGCTTTCTTCGCAGCCCTTTTCTTCTCCACGTACACGCCCCTGTCGCTGTCTAGGCCAGACATCTTCCATGCCTTGCAGGCGTTCTTCTTTGCCTGGACGGCGTCTTGGACGGCCGGAGTGAAGAATCAGGCCTCCTTGTCGATCTCCTTCCTGTTGGATTTGGTGACACCCAATACAACCGTAGCCGTCGACAGCATGGTGTCTCGGGCTTCTCTCCACAGACGTCTGACGGGGATTTCGAGTGGGGAGAGGATGAGAGGGTATTCGGATGGATCACATTCTAAAAAAGGGCAAGTTTGCACATGCCATTAACTTACCCATTTTCAGACCCATCGTTGTAAGCCTGAAAATGGGCAAATTAGTGGCATATGACCAATTTTCAGAATAGGGCCCATCCGAAGTACCGGAGAGGTATTTGAGCAACGAACCCGGCATTCTTCATTGTTACAGTACGGAACAACCATGTTGACGACACGTCGATGTCCTTTGAAGTTTTCCGCTCTGCACTCCTGAAAGCAACAATTGCGTAAAAGAAGGTTAAAAGGGGTCGGAATATGTCACAACCGATATGTACTTCATCTGCATATGAACCTAAAGATTTGAAAAAAAGAGGCGGCAAATCTTGAAATATATATCATAAACACATTATGCATGTACGTACATGGGGTAGATGCGTGCATCGCTCCTTAAACTTTACATACTTGGGTTCGGAGGATCTGCAATCATTCGACAAATAACACAGCCATTCTTCAGAAACCCATGGCAGGTAATTGCAAACTGGCGTTAGTGACATAACGTTATCTTATTTTTGCAGTCATCATGAAAGTCTTTCCTAACAACATCTGCAAATAGACCGCAACATACACATTACTCACCAACCAACAAGCATTACTCATCAACCTACGAATCTAAAACGCCCCGTCCCTTCCCTTGTCCCCGTCCCATCACCTCAACGAACAGATAAGAATGCATCACCTAAGCAAACGTGCCATGAACCAATCAAACCTGATTTCATGTTCCTTAACACAAGAAAGCGCTGCAATAACATGCAGTGGCGTGATCAGCACTGCATTGCACACACCATGCGTTTCCGGAAACACGACTGCGGCAACAAACGAGTATTCGCTGGTGACGCTCTGCGTAACGCCATGCGTGACGTTAAAGCGCACAACGGTTCCGCACTGCTCCGTCACGTATTTGTACTGATGAGGCGTGAGTCGAGTGAGTGGTGTTGACTCAGCCAGCAAGGCGAGCCAGTGCTCATAAGTGCATATCGGCTCGTTTACATCGTCACCCTCATTGTCGTATACGAGCTTGTCGAACCCTTAAGGACGGGTTAGAGACACTTTTTGACATCGAGGTTTTTTGAGGGTTAAACCCGGTAAACTTCATTTTTCACATTAAAGAGAATTTCCTATACCTAAGATATCCAGTGCATCTCGTCGCTCGCCGTCAAAGACGTAGTTGTGCGGTCGCAACGGCGTGTCGTAACCCGCAGTACAGAGCCGCGTGTGAAGGCAGATGTAGTCGGCCCAATAAGTCAGTTCCATTGCCTGACACAAAGATCAATAAATATGCTCAACTTTTGATTGTCTTATTGTTAGTGTTTGAGTGTTTATAACATTAGGAAATACACAACACTGGAGAAATGAGTGTATGAAACACTCAAGCACTATTGAGTATGATGCTTATTTTCTCTGAGCAGTATTGATGCTATTAAATTTTGTTTTCTTGCTCCACTTCCATACATACATGTAAGGTTAATTCTTGTGAGCACATTTGAGAAAAAAATCATTTGCTGTTTATTCTAGCTGTATCTTATTGTTAGGTCCTGTTCTAAAAAAAAATTAGGCCCCTCTTTTTAAAAAAATCAAATTTTACAACGATTTCCGGTCATCTTTACCGTCATGCCTCCATTTCGGCAAATGGCTTGAACGATGTGCTTGTTTTCGCTGTTCAAGACCCAAGGGTCGCCAGGTTTGCACTGGAAAATTTACATTTTTGACCTAAAGCATAGTATCTCGTATGAGTGTTATAAACGTTGAAGCACTATTGTGTGTTTTAACACTCAAAACTTGATATCAACTTACAACCAATGCTTGAGATATAATACTTACAAAAATTAAAACCAAAAGTAAAATTAGGTGTGCGTACCAAAATACCGGTGTACTCGTAGACGACACCACCGTCCGTATATGCAGGCCGCACGTGCTCCAAGGTTACAGAAGAAGCGTTCCTGGCAAAATCGTAATGCTCTGCAAGAAGCAATAACCATTCAGAGAAAAATGAGCCACAAATAAGCCTGAATAGTGCTTGACTGCTTTTTTTCAGCGTAGAAAATTTTTATAATCTTATTGAACCAATCAATCAATTCCTATAAACATTCTAGATGCCTAAAATGAGAATGAGCTATACTACATCTTTTGTAGTTGGTATTCTAATAAATTGTATTCTTCCAACGCTCATCTACTCTAAGACTTTTGCACACTAACAAAATTATTTCAGACATTTTTCCCGAATTTTCGGAAAATTTGGCAATTCGGTAAAACCCTACTGGCCCTGCCATTATACAAAGCAAAGCACTCCAGGAGGTCCAAACTTCCATTGAAGCATTTCATATTATGTTGAAATAACTGTGATTGATGATCAGAATGTGATCAGTGGTCAGTGATCAGTCACTGTAATCAGTGTGGATATTCAATGCTGCCGTACTAACTTCCAGTAAAGACGGTAAATCGCTTTTTGTCCTTCACGGACACCGCAGACTTGGGAATGCACGTATAGTTCGTTCTTGGAAGGTAGTTCGGGCCGGTTGGCTCAACTTGGATAATCGCCGTGTTGTCACTCTAAAAAGTGAGTTTAGTCCTTCTATGTCCCCATTAGTCATATATTTCTAAAAGCATTGAGCTACAAAATAAGTTTTGAATATGTTTGCAGATTTTTTACAATGGGGAAAAATTATGACAATAAGATTCGATCGAATGCATTGCGAACGTTCAGATAGTACATACTTGCACTGAACGGAGTCAGCTATTTCAATTTCAATTTCAATTTCAATTTCAATAACATTTTGCAACAATGGAGTTTCAACACGGGAGAAAATGAGGGTTATACAGCATCAAGCAGTTTTCAGGATTTGATTTTTTTTTTTCACTGACAATGAGCAAGTAAACCAGTAGTGCTAACATTGCTTCTAACGCAAAAGACCATTCGCTAATGCACCGACCATTTATCATTGATAAAAGTTCATAATTTCGGATTTTTTCTTATTTAGCACTGATTACCAGATGATACGTTTCAGTAAGCACATAATGTTTCAATGTCAACTTGTGCGGTAACAAAATTGTTCGATTTTCGTCGTTTTCAAAAATTTCAGCCATTGCGTATACGACAAGCTCGAATGAGTCGAACATATCCGGTCCGACTAATGTATAATCGGCCCTGAAATGGTATAATTTGGATGGAGATACTGGTTGGAGTAGTGGTACTGAGCGCCCCTACATCATACATGAGACCCGGGTTCGATCCCCGTTGATTGCGTCTTAGCCCAACCAAGGCTGGATGTAGTTTGTCTCATAGTCTGCCAACCCCTGACGTCAGCAGAGGAGTGGTACCCCTGCAGGCGACACACAATGTAATGGTGACAAACCGAGATACATATCGTCCCATTCAATTTATTAAATAAATATAATAAATTTTAGCCATAGGCACTGCATGGGTCAGTACTATTGGCAAGCTTGTCAACAGTATTGGCTGCTGTTAAAACCTGAATCGTTGCAAAATACAAAAACAAGCGAGGCAAAACGCACATAAATACAACCCACTATTGCATTTACTATTGGCATACCTGACTCCAATCTGTACAAAAAACCGACTGTTCCACTATGCATTCCATTTGGAAGCTTATTCAAATATTCACAGATCATAACAGGTTTGCAATTGTCAACAGTGGCAAAAAATTGTATGTTTTAGCAAATGTCGGATATTTTGTACAAAACGGAGTCTTATATGCCAATGGTACATATCATAGCTAATACACTAATGGAGAGATGATACTATGCAAAAAAGACATACGTTTGCAGGCATATGGCGTCTGTCAGTGCATGAAAATACGAAATGAGGAAAAAAGAACAAGTTTCGTTTCGCAATCTGTTGAACAAAATGCCGGTAGTGTTTTCGATGTGACTGAAACAAGCATTTTGTTAACATAAGATATAATATACTATGTACTGTTATAGCTTATTCTAATCAGTATTAAAAAATAAATTTCTAAACATAAACCTTGTACCGCATCCGGCCTGAATGTTTTCATACTGTTTTGCAGTGAGTTTCCGAAGTGATGCGGAATTTTTTGTATCTCCAGATTCCAAATTTGAGAAGAACACAAGCAGCAATAACAACATGATCGTACTAAATAAAAACATATATGAGGGAATATGTCGAATACTGGGACAGCAAACAAGGGGTACTTGTGTCACCGGTACGGCGTATCCTCTGCCTTCACAGCATTTGCTCAAGTTAAAGGGAATATACTTATTACTTCAACAGAGGACAGTTAGCACAAGACCACTGTGTTTAATTCTTTCATTAACTACTGTGATTCTAGGCAGTTGCTGTTAGTTGAAATGCACTGCTCAAAAGAAACATGCTTACAGACAGAAAGTAGCATTGACTGTCTTAAACACTTCCGCACTACTGAGGCCTATTTTCTCTTACAATGAGTGCAAAAGGATGCCTAGTGTGTACGACAAGAGAAACGCAACCAGACAGGCAATAGAAATGTAAAATACTGTCTGCTCAGCTTTCCATGTCATAACCCATTCCATATAACAACATCGTACTGAATGCGACCAATAGGCAATTCCTACTCCAACACGAACGATAACAGTTAGTAATTTATATAATATAAAATGGTATGCATTGGCTACTCCTTCCATCCTAAACGTCCGATCTGTCATTCCCGGTAAGGATGGAGCAGGAGCATACGAAGAGTTCGAACACCGTCAAAGGAGGAAAAATGCTTGGAATTCTTTTCATCTTGAATGCACATTCTCTGACCGCACTTGGATATGAATTTTCTCTCATATTTTTAGACATGAATGCCTGAATATTTTTGCAACTCTTAGCGCTTCGCGCTTGGCTATATCTTTCATTAGAGGGAAACGGTTATATTTAGGCACGCCCACATGTTTTTCGGCAAGCCCACACATTTTTTGATAAACAACAACAACAATTTGGCAAAATACTGCTACTATTTCCCCTCAGCAGAATCGAAAATAACTTTAGATAGCATACTTCTATGGTTACTTTTGGCGGTACCCAGTACCTCGTTGGTGTACGTTTTTGAATAAGCCGTTTTCCCGCCAAACGCCTCTATCACCTGTGCCTTTTCGAACATCTCCTTATCTCAATATCGAAATGGTGCCACGCATGTATTAACGGCTTTTTTGCCACCCAGGTTAATTTTAACAAAAACTTTTTTTTGAAAAAAAATTTTTTTTGGGGGGGGGGAGGGGGTCAAGAGCCAATAACAAATGGCGGAAGGATAAGACTACCAAGGGACAACCGAAGGAACCCGTGGATCTACCATTTCGCCGCAGCACGTCAGCAGAAATAATGCGATAAATAAATAAATAAATCACAAAATTTTGCGCATGCATTTATTCACACACAAAAATTGGCACTTGACGTAATATATCGATGTGACGTCATCGATATGCCGTATGACGTCGTTCGTGCCTTTCATTTGAAGTGACTCCACGAGCAGTACATATGGCCTGAAAGTAAAAGTGAAGCATGTTTTCAATTGTTGACGCTGCCTAAAAATCCAACGAATCTCACAGCTTGTTGGGGCCGCCGAAGATAGAAGCAGACAGCAAGATAAATTTTGTTTGGCGTTTTGCCAACTCTATGCAAATATGCAACAAATTTATGCAAATGAGAAACAAAACACAGGGAGTTTTCTAAGACCGTAACCCATGTGGCTCTGACACCGTAGTCAACAGTCGCGTAGGGACCTGTGATTGCTTTTCCCATAGAAAACAACTCCGGCGCTCATTGTATGTAGTCAACAAATTGTGATCTCACATTCGAATTTGAAATAAATCTCTCCATAGCAAATGCACTAATTGTTACAGCACCATATTATTTTCTGCATTGGCACCATAGCATGTAGTGTTACTGTTGGAATATCTGACTCCGTTCTGTGCGAATATCCGACTGTCGATTTATAATGGTATCTTATTGTTAGGTTTCTTTCCAATTACCCAAAGTATTCATTTTTTCATAAACCTATGTCATTTCACAAACTTGTGAACCTGTGCTGAATTGGTAAAAACTTAAATACGCTTACAAAATGGAATTTATAATGACAGTCGGATATTTGTACAGAACGGAGTCAAATATTCCAATAGCAGTGTTAAAGGAGGCCAGAAACCGTTGTTTTGTGTTAGCAGAATTGCGTGAATAAACGACTCGCAACTTCTGTGAGGGGGCAACTATATAAGGAAATAGTGCTTTTTGCCTCCAAGAAATCACGGTTTCCGGCCTCCTTTAAAGGGTTTTGGGTTATGAACACATTTTTTTTTTTGCAAATAAAATGCGGGGTTCTGGCCTCCTTTAATAAAACTTCCGCAAATCACAAATTCGAACGAATGTTTTTTTTGTGAAAAAAGCTTAGTTTTTTATGTGCAAATACTGTACTGCACTGACTGTAGACAGGCGGCAGCGACATAATACGTGAAATGTATTTTTAGTCGTACCAAAATAAAATGGTCAAAAAAAGACGAAGTCACGTTATGTATTATTAACTTATCTGACTCCGTTCTGTACAAATGACCCGACTGTCGTTACATGTTCGATTTTGTTAACGCTTTCAAAGCTTGTGTAACTCTGTGCTGCTTCCCAAGCATTTGATGCTTCTATGTGTTGCGGAAGAATTGACTAAGATAGAATATTTGAATGTACAGGCTAGATACCATACAATGTGGTGATAGCCGGATATTTGTATGGAACGTCAGAATATTAGTCAGATATTCCAATAATACCGTTCACGTTCGGAATCGTGTTCGATTTTCGACTATCCAAGGGATCTGGACAAAGTCCGATCACTTTACAGATGAACGGAACATGAAACGCCAGATTCGGTCCATGAAAGGATTGAAAGATCGGGTTGAGCTGAATGGGAATATCGGCGCCGCCCAATATAAGAACCGCCTGGATAAGAACACTAGAACAATGCTCGCTAATTTGATTATCCTTTGTCCGAAGGTTCTCATTCAGGCGGTTCTCATTCAGGCGGTTCTTATTCTTGGCGGCGCTGGAATATCACATATGTACATGTTTGAAGGAATCAGATACATTTGCACTACGCTATCCACACCGTATTGTTTTAGCCGGCCCATAGATCGTGGTAGTACCTCATTTGAATACAACCACGTTTCACTCTTCAAACACAGTAATATGTAAATTCGAGATTTGAAAACGCAACTGATGCTGGCCCAAATCCTGCCCTGGTGCATTTAATTGTAGTGGCCTACCGTAACCACACCATGCGGCGTTTCATGGTGTGGTTACGGTAGGCCACTACACAACGTCCTGGCCTTCTCAGGACTACCCGCAAGGCGAAATGCCTTGAAAATGGGAGACTTTGCCTTTGCCTTTAGCGGCGTTTCAAATGTTTTCCACGCTTACTATTGGAGTGTACTGTCGATAATTCGTATGAGTGCTTTCTTCAGGCCACGGATATGATTGTTCGGTTGAAGTATCCGCGATGGAGATTAACACGCGTCGAGAATCCTCCGCCGTGCTGGTCGCGATGATCGATGCTGCTGGATCACCCTGAAGGAAAACGTGTCTCACTCTAAAAAAAACCTGTGCGACCGTGATATTTTCCCAAAAACGAACATTCTTAAAGGAGGCCAGAAACCGTGAATCCTCGAAGGCAAAAACCACAATTTTCTTATATATAGTTGCCCCCCTCACAGAAGTTGCGGGTCTCTTATACACACAATTCTGCTAACACAAAACAACGGTTTCTAGCCCCCTTTAACTAAACATTTACTGTTATAACAATTTTTCCCGGAGTCGGCTCCGGGAACGGATTAGACGCTAGAGACCGAAACCGACTAATCTCACTTACTAACAACAAGTAAACTAAAAACTATCTAATATACTATTTGCTTACTTTAACACTTACATTAATAAAGTTTACGTTAATTTTTTTTAATTTTGCAGGTGCTTTGTCGAGCGCGACCGCTGACTAGCCAGACTGCGCGCATACTAAGCCAAAGTATAAGCTGGCGGTTGCCCGTGCGTGTATGCGAAAGAGCGCATCACGCACTAAGACAGAAGAATAGCAAAACTAACAATAGGAAAAATTGCAATAAGAAAAAAAATTGCAAAAGTTCAGACCGAGATACATAATCAACAATAGAAAAAGTAAAGACTGCGAAAAAATATGTACATAATTAAAAGGGGTCGGAAACCGTGAATCATTGGAGGCAAAATACGCCATTTCTTTATATATGTAGTTGCCCCCCCCACAGAACTTGCGGTCTCTTATACACACACTTCTGCTAACACAAAACAACGGTTTCTGGCCTCCTTTAATCCGTAAGATTTCGAAAAAAAATGTGATATCAAATCGATCGTATGCAAATCTTGCCAAAACGTGGGGAACTCCGGTTTTGAATAAGTTTGTCTGCCAGACGTGTAGATTCCGTATAAGCGAATGTGTCCATGTTTTGTTTTCCGCAATCTTCATGTACTGTTTCAGGCCTCGTATGTTACGTTTCGCGACTAAAAAGTATTCTTGCAGTCTGTCGGTATTTATGCAATTCTGTCATCGTATTCAAGTTTCTTACAGTTCATGGTGTAGATTCATATGCTTGATGACTTCATAGGTTTGTGAAAATGGGAATACTGACAAATTTGGGTAATTAGAAAGAAGTCCAACAATAAAATTTGCTCATACATATAGTTGGATAGTTATACAGAACGGAGCTAAAAGGGGGCCGGAAACCGTGAATCATCGGAGGCATACAGCAGCATATCCTTATACAGTTGCCACTCTCACAGTAGTTGCAGGTTTCTTATACACAGAGTTTTACTATAACAGAATAACGGTTTCTGGCCTCCTTTAAGACTACATGCTGTGGTGCCAAGGCAGGAAATAATGTGGTTCTGTAACAATTAGTGCATTTGCAATGGTGCTATTTATTTCAAATCCGAATGTGAGATTCGTTAAATTCTTAGTCAGCGTCAATAATTGAAAGGCATGCTTCACTTTTACTTGCAGGCCATATGTACTGCTCGTGGAGTCACTTCAAATGAAAGGCATGAATGACGTCATACGGTAATATCGATGACGTCACATCGGATCCTTTAACTATTTCAATAATATCTGATCTCACTTCTCCGTCTTACCATCCTTTCCCGTCCCGACCGCCATCACCTCATTCGTATACGCGGTAGTTTCGTTTGGCAGGCAAAGATATGGCTCGCCCAGTCTCAACTCCAACTCCAGGATGGCGATATTGTATTCCTCGAACTCTCCGGTTTCGCCATCCAGCCCCCGACTGAAACGAATGGTTGGGGAATTCAGAGAAAATAACCCTCGAATTTAAGGTGTTTTAAACACTCGTCGGTTTTTGAGTTTTTTCTAAATTAAATTACGAAATACTTAAAGGTATTGTAATGCCTAATTTGAAGTTTGGCTAATCAATTAGAATTCTACCTACAGGTTTGCAAAAAGGGGTACACATTCCATAAAAATATGTAATTAAATAACTAAAGTTTACAAAGAATATGCTTCAAATTCCCGCAATGGTCCTCCCGCGACAAAGTCGATGCACCGTAACCCCAACACACTGACAATGAGCGAGAAATTTTTGCATCTTGCCAATTTTCCCCTGCTCTTATGGAGTTAATTGTAAATAATAGTTTGTGCTTCATTAAAAGTCATTTTTTTTCTGCACAAACACTGATTTTCCACTTTCGATGTTTCCAATGCACACAATTTCTACAAAGAAGCTACGTGTGTAATCCACTCACAAGTGAGCGCACCATTCAGAGAAAGTTGGCACGATGGGTTCCCAAGAATAATTATTTATACAACACTCCGTTCTTAGAAGATATACCGCATGAGTAAATATGCAGTTCCAACCCGAATAACAACAAGAAAATAGCAGCTTTATCTCGGAAAACATGCATAGTAACCGATACAAAAACGAGCAAAAAGGTGGCAGAAGCACTTCGACGATCCTCTCGTCGGCCGACACTCTCTTCGTTGCTTCTAACGGAACTGAATCCCTGTTTTGTGTGCATGCAAGGTGCACACTAAACAAGAGATTGGTAGGGGAAACGGTTACTACCACAAAAAAACCAATTGGCGGCAACAATTTCCAAGCTTTCCTTATTGTTAAAAATCTAACAATAGGAAGATAACATTCAAAAAGTGGCTTTCAATGATCGAACCACTAGTAATTTGTATCAGTGACCCACCCTACTTCCAAATAGAAAAATCTAAGCCTGGAAATGTGCCACTAATTGGCGAAACATATAAAAAGGGCCTGCAAGGGCGAAGATTCGATCCGTCGTCCCGTCATCATCTCGGTCCGCGCGCTACCTAAAACCACGTAATACTCAAAATTAGATAAAGCAATGTTACAAATAGTAGTTATTTAAAGAACAAATAAGGAAAGTGTTTAGGAAATGTTCAAATCATATTTAGGACCAGGAATTTATATTCTACATATGTGCAAAATACGCCGCTGGAAAGACAAACTTTGGGGCTGTAAGCTGTCCAACAATTTCAGCAGCACGAGAAAGACGAATGGTGCAAGAAACATGTGAGGCACCCTTTTTGCTGCTA
>JACMIJ010001505.1:0-12229 GCA_014805365.1 Koerneria luziae
ACAATACCCTAGATACCACCGTCATGTCCCACATACGCCGGCCTTATGGCAGCATCCTCTTGTTACAATGCATACATGCACCGTGGGAAGGAGTAACATGAGTATATGGTTAAAATTGATGATGAAAAAATAATATAGAGAATATGGTTAATGAAGCTGGGAAATCGTCAATTCATCCGCAAAAAATGTGTTCATAGCGAGTGTTTTATGAACCCGTCACTTTTGTGTTCAGGGAGTTAACCTAAATTCCTTGGTTAACTGACTGCTTCCGGCCCCTTTAACGAAGCTGAGAAACAGATATTTCGTTGTGGCAGAAATGTGTGCATAAGCGTATTCTATTTTTGTTGCTCTTACAATTAGCAGCATCATAATTCTGTAAAACAGAATTTAGCTGCCAAAGTTTTGAATACGTTAGTGACTCTTGTGTAAGGAAGAAGAACCCAACAATAAGATATGAACATACAATGATAGTTGGATATTTGTGCAGAATGGAGCAAGATATCCCAATGGGACATGGGCCCGGCAACTGTAAGTTAGCTAATAAAGCATAATAAAGAATGCCAACTAACTCATTTTCAGTAACATATCGTAGCTTTTCCTTTCTATTATATGTACTTTATCTAATCCACGTCTTACATAAATACATTTCATTCACGGTTTTTCACATTTCCATTTAGTAAGTACAGTGACAGTCGGGTATTTGTGTCGAACGGAGTCAGGTATCCAAATACGAAATGGTTTCAGAACCCTAAGTCTGCAAATAAAGTATTTCCTTCTAGTAAGTTAGCGTCACAATAGTTTCCATACATCCCGATTCGTTATTTTCCTTATCATTGGTCTGTTCTGAGTTTGTTCCCTTCATTTCCATTCCGTCCGATGCCCTCGCATGTTCTCGTGATTTTGACGAGTTGCACCCATTGATCTTAATGATCTTTTACCCTTTCCCTATTATTAGTCACTTTTCAAGCTTATATAATATAATATAATATAATAATAGAAATATGTACAGCGCATAACATACAGAGAGAGAGCAGTTCCAGTATAGAACTTTACTTATACTATGCAATTACATAATTAGTTACAAAACCAACCTCTGAGTTTCCTCTTCTGCGTCGGCATCTTCTCCTCTACGCGAGAAACGATCGAAAAATCGGCGTCGTCGCAGCTGCAAGATGTTCCCATATGAGCAAATTGTATTTTTTGTGTTTCACACCCACTACAACAGTTCTTGACAATAGCCAGGCGTTAATCCGGCGCGAGCATTAAGGAAAAATAACTTTTAAAAAACTAATACTGACGTTATCTTGAGAACTCTAGTGAGCAAAACAAGGCACTTACATACACTAGACACTCATCCAACTTATTATAGAGGGGTCTAACAGGTTAATCACTATGAGTGTTGCCTGTCCCTTGCTCAGAGTGCTCAAATCAGTAGTATTCTCAACTGTGCTGCTTGTAAGATACTAGAGGGGACTCAAGTGAGTTCACTGGGTTCACACTGTTGGGGCTCAAGTGAGTTCAGTAAGGCTCATATTGTCCGGGCACAAATAATTTCAGTTCAGCTCATACTAGAGGAGCCTCAGGTGAGTTCACTGTGATTCGTAATGTTGAGGGCTCAAGTGAGCTCGATAAGACTCACCTGAGTCTGATTGGTGACGACGGACATGGATATCTCGGACTCGAGTGTGACGGCTTCGAGCCGACCGTCACCGCCTTCCTCCATTCGGCCGCCTTTTATACGACCATTCCGCCCAAAAATCAAACAGCAGTCAGGCCATAGCGATAAAAATATATACAAAAACGCGTGGTTCGGAACAATCAAACATGTTACATGTACTCAGAGAAAAATGAGCCTCGAATAAGCCTGAATAGTGTGACTGAGTGTTTTAAACATTTTGTCAGTGTTAAATATTGAAAAATGAGGGTTATAAGTCCTCAAGCTTAAACGCTCAAAATTTGAGGCTTATTTTTCTCTGAGTATCGTAGATACCACAGTAATACACTGTACCTAACAATAAGATCATCTTACAGCATAAATTTGGCAACCATACAAAGAACTGCTTAAGATAAGTCAAGTCAAGACAAAATTAAGGAATACGAGAATGAGCACTACCTAGATCACTAAATACTATGACTGCCAAAAAGTTATGAAGTAACGAAACGAGTAAGTTATACCGTGTATAGAGACAAAAGAATCAATGTGATGCATAAAACAGGCGGAGACTAGCAGGTTGTTCCCGGGTATTCGCTTCATTTTTGGTGATAAGACCGAGCAGGCGGCTGGGCACTGTTTGTCACAAGGCGCTGCCAATAACTCATCCAGTAGGCGTTGTTCTGACCATAAGAGCAGTTAAAGGAGGTCAGAAACCATGATTCTCGGAGACCAAAAGCACTTGGGTGTCCAAAACGCATATTTTTTTTCTCAAATATTTTGACAATATGCCACATCCAGTTCAAAAACCTTCAGAGAGAAAACCCTTAAAGATGCCTGAGGAGGTTGAGTGTTAAAAACGCTCATCTTCTCTTTTGTCAAATATACTGCCATTAAGCTACATCCTGTTCAAAAATGAGTGTCTACGACATAAAAACGAATCTCTACGGTATTCTGCAACGATGAACAGTGGATTATACCTTCAAAATCAAGGGTGATCTTCCTGTATGCATTTCAAAACACTGTCAGTGGAGGAGAGTATGACTGACTATTTACTGAACTTTCCGGGATTATATTGGCATCGAAGGGCGAAATGGGGAGGGACAATACTGACTCATGCAGCCGATAAAAACAATAATAATAACAGGGAGATATGAACATTCGAAAGCGGGGCTGAACAGCAGAGATTGGGAGGGTTATAACAAGGGAAAAAGAGGAAAGAGGACGACAGGAAACAGACGAAAAATGGATATTGAATTCGCGGATAGGAAAGCATCACCAAAGGCCAGTTGAAAATGTACATATTGGAAGAAACAACATGATATCACACGTTCTGCAAGACCTAACAATAAGATAGCAGAGTCTTGAACGATTCTTTTTTCCCATTCACTTCTTAAGGTGCTCCAATTTTTGACATTCTTACAGTTGGTGGGACTCGAGCCGGAAGACACATTTCATCGGGTGAGTATGCAAATTAGGCATAAAAAATATACTGTGCATTTTAACTTCCTCCCGATCAGACATATTGCTAACTTGTGGCGTACAGAATGCCGAAAGTTTTGTACTGGAAACACTAAAAGAGATTTTTTAAAAACTAAGCAGAAGACAGTTGGCGAAAATTGTGTTCCAACCGCAGTGTACAATACATCTGTTGAACAGCAACCAGTTACAGATTCACTGATTTTTTGGTTGATCAAGGTCAATTCAGAGAAACATGTTAGATTGGCTAAAACAAAGTGAAACATCTTTAGAAGATTATTTACAATCAACAATAGACATGATTAATAAGCAATCCTGAGAAGGGTAACCTTGAAGATAACCACTATATCACATCAACGCGCAATGGCAAGCATTGTGACCAAAAAAGCGAACTGAGGGTTAGGCGGGTCTTGTCACCGATACGCAAGAGATGATAAATAATGCATCTGACAGCAAACACAACCAGCAGCGATAGTAAACTCCTCCGTTTTCTGTGAGTTTTCCAGTGAACTTTTCAGTGATCTTTCCAGTGACCTTTTACACTGAGTCACTGTAAAAGGTCACGAGAAAGCTGACAGGAAAGCTCACGGGATACTCATTTTTCTTACAATTAGTGTTACGTATTTCGTGGTCCTATGTACAAAATTGGTGTTATAAGCGCTTCAGCACTAAATATAATAGTGCAAGGGAAACTAAAAATTGTTGATTACTTGTTGTAGGTACAGCTTTCATTAATAGGAATATATATAAATCACGCAACAAGACACAAATTCCTCTATCCGAGAAAATTTGAACTGGCTGTTCTCTACCAGACATCAGCTGATATTACACTCAACAAGACCGCACGTGAGTGCATCAAAAGGAAGAATTCCTAAGCCTTACCACAATATCCTTAAATTTTTTTTAGATATGACATAGGTTATATTGCTATATGTAATATATAAGTTAGTAAGGTATAGTAAAGCTCTCCCGAATCAAGGTTTAAGAAGCTGGGACACATAAGTTAGTAAATAATAATATTAAGTTAGTAAATGAATAAAAAAATATAAGTCAGTAAAAAAAATCAAACAGTTTTCTTATTGTTAGAGAAAACAACCCCTACTAAAATGCTCCAAAAAGGAGCAGAGTGGTAGTGATTTTTGTGTTGCAATCAGAGCATACAGTTTATCATTGATCAAATAGCATGCTGGATCACTGTCATTGTTATGACACTGCTAACAATAAACAACATCCGGGAACAACCATTCCGGCTGATCGGGAGGCACATAATATCCACACTGCGACCAATCACAGGAATTTCCACACCCTGTGAAATATTTCTACGGAATTTTGAACCTCCTGAAGTGTTAATATTACAAAAGCAACAACAAAACGGCATACATTTTGGTTTCTGGTCCTAAATCGATCAAAATTTGCGATACAGTCCAAAGGACCAAAATTTCATGAGGGGGTTTCCAACATTTTCGGGTCTTTTAAATAGGATCCACTACTAATCCTTGTTCTTTTAAATATCACTTTGTATTAAAATGTAAATTAAGTAACTATGGGGAAATGAAGTGCTATGAAAGAGCCAAAACGTTGTGCAGACTGACGCAGAAATACAATGCACAGAATGAGAGATAACATGAAAAGACTGCACTGATAAGAACAAAAAAAGGAAAGAAAAAAGCAGAAGAAAATAGCATATTTCGTCGAACTACCACAAATAACAAAAATGTTTCATATATAAGTTAAACAGGCCAACTTTTATTTCGCTTTTGCTCATCAATTGTCATTGATATTTCAGCATGAAAAATATTATTAGCTTACCTAACTTCGTTCTGTACAAATATTCGACTGTCGATTTATAATGGTATCTTATTGTTAGATTTATTTCCAATTGCCCATATTTGCCAAAGTATTCAAATTTTTCACAAACCCATGTCATTCTTGTGAACTTGTGAACCAAGCTTGTGAACCTGTACTGAATTGTGAAAAACTTTGAAACGCTTACAAACTAGAATATATATATATATATATATAGCAACAGTCGGATTTTTGTGCAGAACGGAGTCAGATATCCCAATAGTGAGTTGTAAACTATGAAACATAGTAACAAATCAAAGGAAATAAAGGTAATTCACCATTGGTGAGATCTTAGCAAGCAACTCATTGCTGGACTGCTAAGCAACGGCTAAGGAATCCGAGGGACTCCTAGATGTAGATCCAGAGGTGGATCATGACATCCTAAGCACTCTGGATCCCATCCGAATCCGCTTTCTGGTGAAGCAACTACACTCTTGCCCGACCCGGCACATTCTATTGGAACAGTGCAGTTTCCACCGGTTTCAAATTTGCATATTCATTTGCTCTGGGGAGTGAATTCTTTGCTATCGTATGCAAATGAGGCATAAGAGTATACTGTAGACCGGCGGAAGTAACACGCCTCTGGCATTACGGCCAAGCAGTGCGACGAGTCTGTCATGACGGACGTGTCACAAATGTGACAATCATGCAACAGCAACATTATGTTGAGAACATTCGCCGTTCTAACAATAAGATTTGCATATTTCTTTGTGATAGAGAAGTTTTCCTATCGTATGCAAATTAGGCACTGTAGACCGGCGAAAACAACGTACTGTGCAGCAGCAACACTGTAGTACGCCATAAGGTCAACGCTTTCAACAAACATCGGGATTGAATCAGCCGTTCGTTCATATTGCCAACGCAAAAGTGCAAATATGTGTGTTCTATGCGCACAGCATGCAGAATTACAGTGTAGCTTCCGCCAGTCGTAAATTAGCGTATTACTTTGTTCTTGGAAGAGAAGATTTTGTTGTCGTATGCAAATCAAGTACTGTAGATCGGCGGAAGCAGCATGCTATGATATTACACATTCTATAGAACAAGTTGTGATAAATAACACTACAGGATAATAGGAAATCCGCTTACCCATAGCATGAGAGAAGCCTTTTGTTTTCGTGTGCAAATGAGGCACGATAGAACGGTAAAAGTAACGTGCAGTGGTGGGAAGGAGATGTTTGGTTACACATAATAGAACAACCATAGTGCGATCGGTACAGAAATCGAGAAGATTAGTACCCGGAACTATCATGGTATGGCCAATGCGAAATAGTAGAACATTTAAAGATGTGTTTTTGGCTAATCAAACTCCGTACTGTAAAAAATATGAGGCTGTCGGTATGTATTCAATTTGAAAAGTGTGTTCAAGTTTGTCACAGTTCAACGCAATTCACAAGCTTTTGAAATGACATTGGTTTGCGATGAATTTGGACATATTGGCAAATTTGTGATCTTAGAGAGAAGCTAACAATAAGATTTGTATAATACTTACAGTGACAGTTGGATATTTGTACAGAATGGAATTCGGTATGGAAATCGTGGTAAATATATAAGACAGGCCTGCGTCAGATTCTTTTATAACCAGAACAATAACATTTCCCATCTCGAATTGCATTTCTTGATCGACAGAAAGAGAAACATGTCTAACAACAAGTACAGGAAAGAAGGCAACAGATGGCATTGTGAATCATAGTCGCTATGACACAAGTAGAGATAATTAATATTACTTAATATTCTTTGTTAATCAGAAGACTATAACTTTGCTTTATGCAAGTGCCATAAGCGATGGGCTCAACAAGAAAAGTACTCCCGTATCAAAACATTTCGCCTGCGGGGGTTCAGAAAGCGGAAAGACGTTACCTACGATCATAAGAAGAGCTAAGGTGTAGCGTCCGTTATGGTGTACTACTAAATCTGAAGTTGTTCAAGTATTCACACGGACCGACACAGTCACTACCATTTGTCAACCCCGGAGGGATGACACCTTGGTTGGGTAGGTACGCTGCCGGGGATCGAACTCATGCGTAATAGCATACAGTTGCTGCAGCTTGGTTTGTCAAATGGATTGTTAATTGATGCTTTTTTGTGTGCAGATGAACATCGCGAGAAATGCTGAAGCGACAGGCGGCTGTTTGTGTCTCTATTTGGATCGATTGTTTCAACGAAGCGTTCAACTAAACGTCTTTCGATAACAATACGTCCACCAGTAATAGGAAACGATTACAGACATATAATGTCCACACAGTGACCAATCACAGCTTTTTCAACATCCTGTGAAATGTTTTTATGGAAATTTGAGTCTCCTGGAGTATTTATAATACAAAATTTTCGACATCCTGTATGTTAGTCACAAGTCAGGAATATGTCTGGTTACAGAAGGCGCCGGGACGGCACCACCAATCAGATGGCGAGACGAAATCGTGAGCATGACCGGGATGAGATGGAGCAAGGGTCGAGAGTACGACGATGCCATTCGCCGCCACAGCCAATAAGCTGCGATAACCGGATAAAGATTGTAAAGATTGTAAAGAAGGCGCAAACTCACTTTTTAAAGTACTATCTCCCCGTTACCGCTGTAATACTCTCAATCAGAGAAAAAAAAGCAATATGCAACTCATAAACTGGTGGTCTTGGAATGGCTTCAAAACGCTGCGCGGAGCGCGTTCTTTCGCCTACTTGTTTAGTACCCCCTGCCAAGAAAAGAATAGACCAATGTTCGGGCTACTACTCACACACAAATATTGACAGAAATGACTGTTCACAGTGAACACAACAAGAATGTTGCCGTATTCTTCACTTCCATAGCATACGCCTTAAAGGAGGCCGGAAGCCGTCATTTCACTCGGAAAAATTGTGTTCAAAACAAGTGTTTCATGGACCCGCCACTTTTGTGTTCAGGGAATACGCATAAGCAAATTATTCGGTAAACTGACGGCTTCCGGCGGTATGATCGATCGATTATTGGTTCAAATCTGGCACGTGTGTATCTGCCAACAAGAAAGGAATATTAGAATTGTCTCAGAACAAGTTCGTTACTTGTTCCTCTAACTAGAACACATTGGCACCCAATTATTCAGGCGAAGCGGCCGCGTTGCGGTTGAAATACCTTGTTGTACCTTGTTGTGAATTTGTACTAACAACTTTATGAGCATTACAATTACAGTAACAAGGAAGTGAAAAGTATGAGATGTTCTCACACAAAAAACAACACAAACTCCGTGGAAAAGTGTTGCGTAGCTCTTTTGACGAGCGAAACCTCTATTGGTTGCATGGAAACCAAATTGTAATGTGTTCTTTGACGCGTGCAACATGGATTCATGTTACATATGTAATACAAAATAAAGTAAACATGATACATAATAAAGTAAATATTGAAAATGACAACGGAAATACGTACGGAGGCACACGAAAGACATGAGAGAGGGTGCTGGAAGGAAAGATACTGATATGTGTACAAACATCTTACAATTACTTAATTATTAAATAATGGTGCGTAGATCAAAACAAATAGACGAATATCGTTATTTGCAATATGTAAGATATACTGTATCATGACTGGTGATATTGTAGTAGTACACAAACTTGGATCAAAAGAAAGCAGGGGACTCTAACAATAAGAGTTCAAAGAATAAAGAGCAGAGATCACAGATCACAGATCAACCAAAGGCAAGATCAGTTTATTTATGCCTGAACGCGAAGCAGACGACACCATTTTTGCTGGTTTGGCAGAAAAAGTCGGCTCGTGAGGTATAGGAGAAGTCCTCTCGCGAGCAGAACACGGAGAACAGTCCGCCTAACTCGGCCTCCGCTGCCTTCTGAATAAGGCGCTTCGAAAGTGTTGGCGTGTTTGTGGTAACCTGAATGTGCGCAATGTAGGTGTTGTTTACAACCAGTAAAACGTAGATCTTTAGATATTCAAATTACTGAAATGTCTATTATGTCACTAAAACATTTCCTGCTTATTTTGTGCAACAAGCAAAGCTTATCTGCTTAGAATTCGTCTCTTTATCTGCTTACATTTGTGTGTCTGTTCAATAGAAACAATCTTGAAGGAAAAGTAAACTTAGTTGAAAGTTCTAAACCCGGAAATAATCATTAAAGGAATAACACGGCTATCCCCACTTTATTCATGTTTCACAGCAAGCATAAGGCTAGCAAATACAAAGTGTCTTTACTCCACCTCCCGTTTCCAACGTTCTCATGAATGAAAAGGTTACGATGAGTGACATAAAGCCTTTGTCGTAAATGTATTAATATATTTTTCGCTACATTTCTATTCCTGTGACAAACAATACACATTTCTATCATTCTTTTTATGGTGTTTTTTAAACTTATTTATTTATTTTATTATTATTTTAACGTATATATTTTTATTATTAAGAAAAATAAAAGTATTGCACACCCTTCGCATAATCGACTTCAGTTCCTCACTGGTGCATCTTCCGTCTTTGGGTGGCGCCACTTCAAACTTCTTGCCACCGTCAAAGATGGTTGCAGCCAGCTGAACATTATTATGCCTTTACATTATATCATAACTTGTACTTACTTAACTTATATACATGGTTTAGAAGGAAAGTAAATTTCTCCAGTAAAAAAGAAGAAAAAAGTGCTTACTGTGACAGCAAAGAGCCTTATGCTATGATCTTTTTATATTCAACTTTATAACAATAAAAGTATATAGAAAATATCTCCGTGTGTCATTACTGTTATAATCGCTCGTATCAGAGAAGAAGAGTTTACTAATTGTAAGATAGCTAAGAGTTAGCCGATTGCAAGAGTAAGGGAGTTAAGAGTTAACTAAGAGTCCGGAAGCTAAGTGTTTAGCAGTAAGATGCGAACCTGTCGTTTCACACGATACCGACATGGATTCCGGCACTTTCCGCAACAATCAACGAGCGGTGCGGGTCCGGGCAGCGGAGCCGGAACGGGAGCCGGCACTAAACATAGCGATGAAATCAACAGCGTATCATGCTAGTGTTATACGGGTGACGGCAAGGGGGATCGAACTCTTGACCCTCCGATTGGTAGTACGCACGCAACCAACTAGGCCAACAATCGCCGCAGAATATAGTATATTACTAATTGTAAGAATTACACATGTGTAGTATCTGCTATTTGAACATGCTTACCGTATCCCTCGCATCCTTGTGGAATGGGCAGAGGATTCGGTCCCCGGAAGGGCACGACGTACGTCTCATGGGGAATCAGCGATTGCCCTCGGGGAATCGGAAGTGGAATCGGCTGTGGTTGGGGCTGCGGAGGACGGGCATACGCGTTGCCTGAATGACGCGTTGAAACACTTTTATATGTATGTATAATATGTATAATATGTATGATATGTATAATATAATGTATATTTTTATTTCAAAGGTAGAAGGTCATAAGCTTTCAACGCTTAAATGAAATGTGCAGCTCAGCTCTAATTGTAAGAAGACTCTAAATGGAATGTGAAGCAATACGTTCAGTACCTATTGTTCGATTACTCACAAAACACTATGTTACACTGCAGCATTAGTGACACGGTGAATCATACCCTGAAAATTAAGGGGTTTTCTGTACCGATACATCTGGCAGGGATTTTTATATTTGTGAACCACACATTAGGAATATCTCTCCGGTTGTGGAAACTGTCCGAGGAGGCATAACCGGGAAGATTTATGTTACACTTTTGACATAAGTACCCCACTAACTAGAGTTTCTAATTGACGGAATGTCAAGCATAAAAAGAACCAGCTTATTCTTACCTGCAGTCGGATAGACAGAACCCGCCGGGTAGACGGGGATCGGTTGATATCGCGTGTGGGGTGAGATGACGTATTCCTGGTTTGACGGGTAGACAACACCCTTCTGGAGCGTGAAGCCTTGGCCATCACCCTTGGAGGATCCTTGCGAACCACCCAGATCCTTGTCGTCCGGTAGCTGTGGCTTGTATGGAGTCACCTCAACCGTACGTTATTAGAAGGCTTCATTAGGTTTGTTCCTCTACAAATGGCATTTTTGGTTGTGTCGAAGTATAATAGTTCATGCATGCATTTTTTCACTATTATAGTTGACGAGGCTTTATGTACTACAGGTGATGATTGTTATTTAGTACACATTTCACAATCACAAGGTTGGTCACAAGTCAGTAATATAATATGTGTGTTTCGAATAGACCAACTATGAGACCCAAAAGAAAAGTTCAGCTTGAACTTTTTTTCACATGTTCAAAAAAGCTCAAACGCTGAAAACCCTTTACCTTGTTCGATGCCTTCAATGGTCGTAGAAAAGTCTGATCTTGATTCGAGGCAAAATCGACGCCCTAAATCGCCATAGGCGGATTAACGTGGATATCAACCGGACGAAGGTCATGGTCGGGAAAACGAAGTACTTTGGCATTGAAACTGCCTAGCCCCGATGCGGTGCTAATTGCGCACACCAGAAACGCGTAAAGGCGAAACCATTTACGAGTGAGTGTCAAGGAAACTGCTGCTAACAATAAGTGGTGATGATGATCGAGGTGAACTTTGCTACTGTCTGGAGGAGAAGAAGAAGCTACATACAAGTACCTTGCAATTAGAGAGATGTTTGTTCGTGTTTTGTAGTTGCAAGCATGTCTATGTAATGATAGCAAGCTGTCTTGTTCTAATTGCAAGATCGCTCATCTACACTATAATACTATATTCCTGTCGTCTTATTGTTAGGTCAATGTTTCAACCATAAGAAATATTTGCCTATGTAAATCAGAATGATGTGTAAAACCTTCTTGGTTAGCCTAGCCAAAGAACGGAAACTAAGAAATCACTAATTGTAAGAAAACAAGATTGCGTAACGCACATCAGTGTCGGTTCGAAACAGCATCGGCTTCTTCAGCTCCTTCTCGCCTTTGTCGAATTCGTCAAAGATGTCCTGAAGCGCCTTGATCTTTCAACAATAACAATAGTTGTAGTTGGTAACTGTGAAAAAAGAGCATCCGGTAACAATCCTTATATTGAAGGTGAAGCTCATCAGTGGAAGATACTTGACTTGGCTCTAATTATATGTACTCAGAAAGCAATGTATTGTAGCGTACTAATAAAAACTTTAATTTACTAACCGCCAGGTCCTGGTCGGGTTTCTCGGTTGCTGGGTGCACAATGGCGTTGCTTCCACCGCTCGCTTGGCCATTTGAGCCCGCCGCCGCCTCAGCTGAGCCCGAGTTCGAACCAGAGGACTGATTCGAGCCCGCTGATGAGCTTCCAGAAGATGACGAGGACGATGGAGAACTATTGGAGGACA
>JACMIJ010001506.1:0-12225 GCA_014805365.1 Koerneria luziae
CGGCCAGTCCCAGCCCGATTCCCAGTCCTGGACCGGTTCCCAGTCCCGCTTCGATACCCAGTTCCGGTCCGGCTGCACCTGCCGGCCAAACGCCGACCGGAGCCGACAATGAGTACATCCAGGTAAGTTTATCAGCTTGAACAGATGAAAATGAAACTAGTACTGAATGTAACCGTAAACTAGGCTAACTATAGGAGAACTTCTTGCTTCGAAGACTTTGCTCTAATAGAGAGAACGGAAAAGAAAGCTTTGTCTCGCCATTTGTAGCTATTGTGATTCATACCACTAGAGCCTCACAGTCAACACATCATATTGATATTGCCGGTCTGCAGTAACTGATTAGCATATCATGACAAAAGTTGTGCTCCGAAATAAACAGCTATGCAAGTTTGAGGCCAGTATAAGTTCCGTTAGCTGAGTGACATATGTATGCGTTTTACAATTAGCACTAGCGTAAGGTACAACCTCCCCCCCCAATGCGTTATATTAATTTGTAACAAGAGCATTGGAATGCAACTTCAGTCCTGTCTTTCAGCTCAACACGATCAAATATTAAGTAATCGATACAATACTACTGTTATGGGAGGGCATACGAACGCCTTGTTTTTTCCCGTTGTATAAAGAGTTGTTGAAATTCTTTAATAAACCATCAGCATACATTCATATGTACATAGATGAGAGAATTGTCACGTTGCCCAAGCATTCACAAGGACCGGTTGCTTCTGAAGCAGTCACTACCAATAGCTGACCTGGAGAGATGACAGCTTCGTTGGGTGTTGATGACAGGAGTCAGACAACGAAGGGAACAACATGACAAGCAGTTCTCTGAAAACTGTAAACAACGCGCACTACTATTAGCATACTTGACTCCGTTCGATACAAATAACCGACTGTCGCCGTATGATCAAATCTTATTGTTAGGTTTCTTTCCAGATTTGCCAAAGTGTGAAAAACTTGAATACGCTTACAAAACTGAATACATACCGACAGTCGGATAATTGTACAGAACGGAATCAGAGAAGCCAATGATACTTTGAAGGCGCACTGGGAAGAACCAGAGCGTTATTCATGGAAATCTACGGTTTCTGGGTAGTATCCATTCAGTGCTCAGCTCTTAACCTTGCTCACTACTAGAAAAGGCAATTTTTGTGCATTCATGTTGCTCTTGTTGTCTCGTTCATTAACAGTTTGTAAGAACTTGGGGTGGCAAGGACTGGCCGTGCAGCTCTTTTCAGACTGACTTCATTCCCCCTCTATGTTTGTTTCTTTACTTCTGCTGCGGTAGTAAACTCCTCTGTTTCCTGTGAGCTTTCCAGTGACCTTTTACACTGAATCACTGTAAAAGGTCACAGGAAAGCTCACAGGAAACAGAACAGTTTACTACGGCGGCTGGGATCACTTGGATGTTGAATTGCGGGTCCACGCTTTTCTAATATTCTGACCTCCCGCAATAAAGTTGTTCTTGAAAGGACACAGTTGTGTCGTCAACCGTGACGCGACCGCATCGCAAGTGCGCCTGAAAATAGCCATCCAGGTGACCCATCCATATGTATGGATGGATCATGTCAACGGGGCACTTTGGGTCGTCTCTCACTTATACATCAATAGCTGCACAATTGGAAGTGTGTCTAGGACACAAAGGCATGTGGAGTCTTTCAACATTCAATGCTCTGATATCTAATTGTAAGAGGGGCGGGAATAAAAAGTTCCTGAAAACTGGATTTGAATACCCTGAATTACATTCTCGTACGAATTTTTATAATTTCTCTGACCATGAGATGCGGCAAGCAATGCCTGACCAAAATACTTTGGCCAAATGCACGAAAAGTTCGTTTTCGATAGACATTTTTCACATCCCTTCTATGTATGCATGCACGGTCCTGCTTCGTCCATCTTTTTTATATGTAAAAGAGACATTGCACTCGGCACGTGCTTTACTACATATGACGTGAAAACTACACACAATCCGACAGTTTATATGTGGTCGTAAGGAAGGGTGACGTGCAAACGAGAAGAATGGGGAGAGGGGAGGATGAACGGTCTGGGTGTTCTTTGCTCCCGATTGGGACGTATTGTTAGACGAGCACTTTCGCTGTGTGCACCCAGTCATCGTTGTCGATCTTGTCTGAAACCAAACGAGTTGAAACACAATGATCGCTGGTCTAATGTACCTCATTTGCATATCAACACAAAGCTATTTGAAGAATGGACAAAGGAGTATACACATTTTAGACCGGTGGTCTATGACTTTACCTGACCATTTCTATGCCTAGGTATGTGTAAAGGTAGCGTTTTGCCCTTAATCGGGTTCCACCACGGGAACTCCTAATGTGCCAGAAACCCCCCGTTCTCGCTACAAGAATGTACACAATTGGCTAATTGTAAGATCATTGTAATTCTTATAAACAATCATACTATATTGTAAGAGCCTAATAATATGATATGACTTCGCTTACAGTATTCGCATAGCGGTATTTGCTTGTCGATCGCGGCCGTATCGTGGAACAACATGGCGCTGCCCAAACCCAGCCGCTGCTCCTCGTACGATCCCTTCTTCTCGTAGCAGTTATCCGGTTCCCATGAACAGAAGAGCGAACTGTCCACCTGACGGCATAGAGTAAGAAAGAGGAAGGGGTAAAATGGAATACACCTACCTAATTGTAAGAACGCTTGGCCAGTCACGCTGGCAATACATATGTGTACTATTGGCATACTTGACTCCGTTCTATGCAAATATCCGACTGTTGCTGTAGAGTGAAATCGGCGGGTCACCACTTCGCTCAATCCTCACTTCGCTCACCATCACTTCGCTCAGTCCTCATTTCGCTCAACATGACTTCGCTCAATCCTCGTTTCGCTCAATCACCATTTCGCTCAACATTACAATTCTTTTAGTATATACTTGTCCAAGTGCCCCAAAAGTATACATTCGGTGAGTGATCAACAACAGAATCGGTTGGCATACTGGAGACCACTAAATGAGGAGCCCATAGTGTTAACTGCCTGGTGACTAGAATTTGTAGAAAGCGCCCAAAGGGGTCAGTATCATGATGATCCTACTCTTAAGAGGGTATGATACCTCTTTAAGATACAGTGTGAGATGACTGTCTACATATACTTACTAACTTTGTTATACATCTAACATCAAGAGAACTGTAATGTTGAGCGAAATGGTGATTGAGCGAAACGAGGAGTGAGCGAAGTCATGTTGAGCGAAATGAGGACTGAGCGAAGTGATGGTGAGCGAAGTGAGGATTGAGCGAAGTGAGGTTTCCCCGTGAAATCTTATTGTTATGCTTTTTACAATCAGCAAATAAACAAATTTGTTAAAGGGCACGAGAAAAAACCGAACCTTTTCAGTCGGCGAAAACTTGAAGATCTTCTTTCTCGCGTCGGCGTCCTGCTGATTCTTGGTGCATCGTTTCTTGGCGACGACGTCCGTGTAACCGCCGACATTCATGAACTGCAAGAAGAATCGTGAAAGAAGGAGTGAAGGCGCTATTTACTGTGCCTCCGAATAGACTTATGTGTGAAAACAAATAATACACTGAAAGAGGGTTTAGTAAAGCATAAAACAAAAAAAGGTCTACCGTTTGTTAGAGTAAAAGAGTTAGTCGGTATCTTATTACTATGCCCGAATAGTCTTATACTTGCTGTGAAACACGAATAAATGGGGCACGGTTACGTACTGTTTTTTGACAAGTTTTTGTCATCAAACAACCAATTGGCGTTTATATCACTAAAGATACTACAGAAGCGTCAACCACACCCAGGGCAAGCTATCGTTAACGGTTACGTAATCATTTAAAAAGTGAATTTACACCTTCTTAAAGCAGTTTCTTATCCTTCATCTATATGTATGTCATCCCTTATCTTTTAGCTCTTATCATGATCCCCAAGATTTCAAGACAAGCTGCCTATAGTAGCAAAAGAAGGTTAAAAATGAACTTTGCTTTCTTTTTACGGCAGCTTCAGTTGAATTAACTCACTAATATCCAATTACTAACTAAGGAACTAAGGACAGGGCAAATGCACACCTGAACATCCTTTTGTGGACTCTTTTCCTTTGCCTTCCAGGCTGCGATGATCTTCTGTCGGGTGTCCAACTTCGCCAGTCGGACATTCCAGCCGAGACTCTTCTCGTAGCTTCCGAATAGGCAACTCTAACAACAAGATTTATTAAACCTTAAAAAATACTAACAATAAAGCTTATAAGAATGTTAGTAAGTGAGTTTTAATGCTCTTCTGAATCAAGTTGCATGATTTTCATCATGTAACAGCTTCTATTTTTAGTCCACAAATCGTCTATAATATTATAGTTATAGCAGCTTTTACCAGTTCCATCTGCAGTTACTAACAATAAGACACACTTCAATTAGCTGATTAGATCTTACTACTATAACATTGCAGTAATCAATATTGTTGCCACGTGCAAGGTGTAGGATCACAACACCAACTTGCATGCATGCTAACCAATCATAGTTACCTCATTTACCATTTATCTTTTAATGTCCCCCCAGGATTGTCTCTGACAAGTTCTCGCCCTGGTAAGGAGATAGTCCGGTCAGGCGATAGAGACCGAAACCGGCTGTCTCCATAGTACTAACAACAAGCAGTGCTATTATTAATCATATGTGCATTCAATTTAACCTTACTTATCACAATATAGTACTTGTTGATCTTTCGTTATTTGCACTTATTTTATCACATACCCCTTTCACCGCAGCGTCGCTGAAGTCGGCTGGTTCGATTCCGAGGAAGATGAGTGTGTTCTGGCCTTCGACGAGGAAAGTGACGCCGAGTGTACGCGGTGCGATGTCGCTCTCTGGAAACACAAAGATGCATTTTAGAGCCCTGTTCACTCCTTTATTCTTATTGTTAGGAAAGGGAGAACTATATTATAATATTCCATATCTTCTTCATCTGTTATTATTACCAAACGTATTTCATGTTGCTTAACAAAAATGGGAACTGCTAAAGCTGTTCTGCCTATCAATGTTAGCATAACTTAATACTTATTATTATTAGTAAGAGCTTTCGGGGAAACAACTTGCTACCCCCACTACTACCTTGACTGGTACCCCAAAAATCTTCTGATCGCATCACAAGAAGTGAACGGAGAGAACGTATCTAACCTGATTTAGCAGGCGGAGCCGGAGCTGGCGCTGGCGCGGGCGCTGGCGCCGGGGCAGGATTGGCTGGCAGCACATCCAGTCCGCTCGATTGTCCGGTGATACAGGTGACGGTGGGTGTTCCCGAGATCGCACTTCCATCCGAACGGAACCAACGATTCGATTCGCCGCATGTAAGAACAGCACCGGCTGCCAGAGTGGAACCGCCACCGTTGGAGATCTGGAAATAATAAGGGTAAAAAGGTAAAGGTAAAGCTTCCCCCGTAATCAGAGGGGTTCCTCGAAGGGGGTTCCTGATGTGCCAGGAACACTTTGGGAAATTTAAGGCCGGTGGATCCCACCCGAACCCGGCCCGATACCTTCGGTGGTCAGACCACTACCATAAGGGTGTCTTATCTTATTGGTAGGCAAAGTTTATTTGCATAGTCATAGAAACTATCCGTTTTTTGAACATATAGTGTTGTTTGTGTTTCCTGTGTTTCCAAACACATAGTGTGTGTTTCCAGTGATCTTTAACACTGAATCAATGTAAAAGGTCGCCGGAAAGCTCATGGGAAAGCTCACAGGAAACATATGAGCTTACTACGGTGGCAGGGACGGTGACGGTATGAGACCCCTGTTAAATGTAACAATATTGGGAAAAGCTCACATAGAGAGATCCTTGGCTGCACGAGATGGAGAGGGTACCGGCGCTATTGGACTTCATCGTGACAGCGTTGCCGTTGCACTGGCTGCCAGTCGGACAGTTATTGGTCGCCTGGGGCTTCGAGCATTGGTTACCGCCGTCTGTACAATAAGATATTATATTTATTGTTAAGAATGTGAGGGTAACTTCAAACATTGAAGAAAACATTGTTACAGTAATCTACCAAAAAGTCGTGAGGTTCACGGTACAATCGCAAGCTACGACTCCATAACTAACACAGACACTAATTGTAAGAAAACTTGTACACCACGGTGTCAATGGTTATCACTATGCTGAAGAAAAAATGTATCGTATAGTTTGAGTTCTTACTCTCGATGGCGCATGTCACCGTTGTGCTGCTATCGTCGATGATCCATCCCGTCTGTCCGTACCACACTCCGTCTCCACCACACTGGATGAAGTCTCCCGGTCGCCAGTATTCGAACGAGGTGCTCTGCAATCATAGAGTAAAAAGTTGCTACTTTCCGGCGTCCACCCCCTTAGTTTCAGAGGCAAAATGGGGACACCCCCCTACCTAAACTCTCTTGCTTAGTAGTGAATCCAATGTAAAAGACCCGAAGAAAGGAAACCCACTCATGGAATTCGTTCCGAAGGTACACCCCTCCAATTTTTGACTATTTTTCCGTCCTACCTTTTTATTCTATGTCTACAAGACTGCTCTGCACGCCATAGAGAAAGTCTATGAAATGCGTATACACATTGTATGCATTGTTCTACAAGAAGAGCAACGTATCAGATACAAGACGTTTCAAAATCGAGAGCTCTGTGAAGGTTTTCCTCTGCCTTCCGCAAAGGCATAGGGAAACTTTCATAGAGCACTTGCGAGAGAAACTGTTATGTGACTAACGTACGGGAAATTGGGAATTTTGTACTGTAAGCGCTTCAGGAGGTCGAAAATTCCATAGAAACATTTCACAGAATGTTGAACTAGCCGTGATTGGTCACAGTGTGGATATTATGTGTCTACAAGAAGGAAAACGCATCAGATACAAGACGTTTCAAAAACGAAAGCTTTGTGAAAGTTTTCCTCTGCCAAAATGTTCGTCATTGGTAGGATCAGAACGATCTTCTTATTGTTAGGTAGTGGACCACTGAACCAGGGCACAGCGTTTCACAGCCGCCGATATAGTTGCTTTATTTGCATATTCAACAACTAACAATAAGAGATATTCAAAAGAACAAAGATGTTATAGGGAGCGGAGCCAAGACAATAGATGCCAAACGCTGTGAGGGGCCATTGCAATCTGTACGCATGTTGTGTGTTTCTGGTACAAATATATGTGTTGTGCTGTTAGAAAAAAATTAGTGAACAGATGTTGATGGTAAATACTACAATTACAAAGGCAGTCTCAGTGTGCAACCGTTGTTTGTGTTAGCAACATTGCGTATATAAGAGACTCGTAACTTCTGTGAGCGGGCTACTATATAAGCAAATACTGCGTTTTGCCTCTTCCGGCCCCTTCAAAGATTCAAAAACACGGTGGTCACTTTGAAGAGGGTGGTGCCACCTGAAGTTCGTTTCAAAATAAGGTGATGACACAGATTCAAATTGATAGCCAAAGTGTCACCACCACTCATTTTGAATCGCTGATTCAAAAGAGTGTCAAAAATTTGAATCCCACTCACCGATAGACGTGTTCCGACGGGGCACCTGATCTGTGTGCATCCGGCGGTCGTGGTCACTTGTGGTTGCACCTGTTGCTTGCAGATGAACGTGTTCGAATCGCAGGGAACAACGATGCTACTGCGACAGGTCGTTCCGCATTCTGAAGACAATGATGGTGTTTGTAAGAGAAATCAACTACTGTCTGTCTTTACAATCATCATTCCACATTCATATCAGCGGATATGGCGGCGAATACTGCAGAAGTGTAGGAAAATGCCATTCACTGCTACAAAGCAGTGTGGTATCTCGTCTTTTTGAAGCCACATGAAGCTATGTGATGGCTTACAATAAGATTGTACCTGCATAAGCAACAGGGAGGAGGTTATTCTTGAACGACGAAACAATGAAGAATGTAAGCGCTTTTTCACTCTACACTGTCTTTTCATTATATATATATTCCTACCAGGTGATATGTTGTTTTTTAACTTCATTTATGCTGAAAAGCGTGTCACAGATACTGAACACTCACAAAAGGACGTCTTGTCGCTAACAATCAGTCATTGAAGAGTCGTACAGAGACGTAATTGGACAGAAATCCTATGCCGAAAAAAGCGATGCCTACCCCCTAGTCCCAATTGAATGCAAATTTGGTGCAAAAACGGTGGAAGTAACATAGTGTGTACCTGGTGGCGGACATGTGCACGTGATGTTCTTCGACTCGAGACCGTCGGCGGTGTAATAGACACCGTCGCTCTTCTGTCCTACGTACGTGGCCGACTCGAAGTTGATGAAGTCTGGCCATTCTTTTCCCAGCTGAAGCGGATAAACATATTTTGTTTTTAACAGGACTGTCATACTTTGAAATGTTTTATGTAGCTAGTTCTCGTTGCTAGTTAGCACTAGCGTTCAGGAACCCTCGGGACAGCTCCGCTATCTATGAGGCGTACTTAATTCTAGTACTTTATTATTTTATGCTTTGTTTGATTTTTGTTGTGAATAATAAATCCTACCCGTCACTAAATGGGAATAGCGCCAAAAGAGAAGATTGTTAGTAACAACTCTTACCCATAGCCATCCCGATGAGCACTTGACGGCACAATTGTCATTTTCATCCGCGAAGAGTACGTTCTCCGAGTGATAGCCATCCACCCAGATGGCCTTGTTCACTGACACTGATGGGCAGGCTCCGTCTGCAAGAAACGTTATTGATAAAAAGGGTAACTCAATGTCAACTCATTGTCAGTGTGACTCGGCTACGCTACCGTCAGTTTGCGAGGAACTGCCAAGGATATAGAAGTCGTGGTTACCTGATGCTCACCATTCTCACCACTAGCCATATTTCTTAACATCTCGGCTTACAATTAGGTGGTGGGAGGGCAAAGAGAAAGTCTCCCGTATTCAAGGCATTTCGCCTTGCGAGCAATCCTGACAGTGAGAAGGCCAGGACGTTCTGAGGCTATTAAGTCCGAAGGTGCCCAGTCATTCACACGGACCGATTACTCTTCGTTATACTATCACTACCAATTGCCTACCCCGGAGGGATAACACCTTGGTTGGGTAGGGACGAGTTATTGGTATTTATTGAACAAAAGGCCATTTGCGCTTACAATTAGAACAACAATCTCTTTTGTGAGCATTTGCTTTCTTTTGCTTTCCCCAAATACCTCATTTGCTTTCCCCGGGGATCCCCATCCCCAACTACCTCTATTATTGCATTTGTGCTATGACCAAATGCCTTGGTTCTGCGAATACAGGTACATTTATGGTTGTTGTTGACATTGCCGCGGCATGTCTGCTCCACCGGCCTACAGTAAGCCGATGCAACCCCAATGTATGTCGAGGCGGTGCAGCCCCAACAGATCTCAAAATTGCCCAACTCATTGTCACAGAGATGAAACCGTTGTCATTGTATGCAAAATACATGTTATTGGCTTATCTGACTCCGTTCTGTACAAATATCCGACTGTCGCTTTATAATGGCATCTTATTATTAGGTTTCCTTCCAAATGCGCACATTTGCTAAGGTTTCCAAATTTTTCGCAACAGTATGCCGTTTTACAAGCTTATGAGCCTGTTATGAATTGTGAAAAATTTTAATACACATGCAAAATTGACAATGCAGCAACAGTCTGATATTTGTATGGAACGGAGTCAGAAATACCAATAGTACTGCCGGCGGCTGTAGAATATAATGACAACACTAGCCTAACCAATAGCGCGGTTCTTACAATTAATCTACTGTTACTACTACTACTACTCAGAGTAAAATAAGCCTCAAATAAGCCTGAATAGTGCTTGAGTGTTTAAGACACTCATTTTTTCAGTGTTAAGTGTTTCGCAATCCTATTGAAAAAATGAGTGTTTAAAACACTCAAGCACTAAAGAGTGTTTATAGCACTCAAAATTTGAGGCTTATTTTTCTCTGAGTAGTACTACTATATTTCTTTCGTAAACATATTTTTGCTAACAATAATTTTGTATAATGTAAACTACTAACGAGTACGGACGACTGCGCCCAGCACAAGAGCGACGACCAACACTTGTCGAATCATCGAGAACAGTCAAAAGAGGCGAAAGAAGCATGGCCCTTTTAACATTTTACAGTTGTAATAACGTGATTGTCATCGTGCCGGCAACACTCTGTGTTGTGCGCTTTTATGGCTGGAAGAGTGTATACTGATCATACAACTTTGATTGTTCTGGATGTATTGGGTGAAAAAGATTTAAAAAATCAGATCATTAGCATGTTGAGCATACAATATCCACACTGTGATCAATCACAGTTATTTCAACATCCTTCGAAATGTTTCTATGAACGTTTTGACCTCCTGGGGTGTTTCCAATACACAATATTCGATATCCTGTACGTTACATCTTGTACGTCACAAGTCAGGAATATGTGTGATATCGAAGTAATCAAACTTCCATCTGTCTCAATTTTTCATATCATTTTGCTATTGGAATGAAGCTTTTGTATCAAATGACAAATGCTTCACTTCTTATTGTTAGAGCAAAGGGAAATCCAAAATTGAGATCTGGCCTCACTATCTTACAATTAGCATGTTGTGTACTTGCAGCGCACGATGATGACAAATATGTTCCTTTATTGACGAAATGTTTAACGACCGACAATGGATGTGCTTTGGTTCTTATGGATGTTTCCTTGCTCTGCCTTCGAGTCACGTACAAATGTGCGGACTAATGCACGCAAATTGTGTTGGCGTATTTATTGTACATTGTGAATCCGTCAAGAGAGAGAGAAGAAGGAACAAACTCGACACAGCACGGATTCTGATCGTCCCCGAGAAGAAAAAAATAGGAAGGCGGAAAATCCATTTACATACACACAGAGAAAAATGATTAAATAAAATGACTGCAAAACGCTGTAAGCCATTATATAGCTCTAAGCTTACATTTAAGCCATTATATGACTTATTTCCCAGCCAAGTAAGTCATATAATGGCTTACGCAGTCATTTTATTTAGTAATTTTCTCTGTGTGTATTATAGCACCCTATTGAAAGACGTTGCCATTTAAAATATAGTTCTTTTGACGATAGTAACATGTGTTGTCAAGAAGCAAAAGTACGCTGAGGCTTCGCCGTCGAATTGACAATGCTAACAATAAACATTTTGCTTTTGCCGGTCTACGGTACCTTATTTACATACGAAAGCAAAGGAATGTTCCCTAACAATAAGATATGCAAATGTGAAACCGGCAAAATGTTTCACAGGTCGATATACAAGAATAGAATAGAATAGAATAGCTTAGTAGATATAAGTTGTCATCTACAACGGTGTTGTCAAAGAAGTCCTTGATCCACGCGATTCCTAGGGTGTTCCTCGTGTCGATTCTACTCACCGCTTAAAGCCGGGATGGTTGCCAGCAACGGCTTTTACGATTGAGTTCCGATGTCATTGGGTGCTTATTGTTTGTTCATTTCTCCATGTAGCTTCAAAAACTTACGTTAACTGGTCACGTGCGGAGAAGACACAAGTTGAGATGGAAGATGACTTCCTTTTCGCTCAATATATCAGCGCTCTCCGTTAAAAGGGAAACGCAAATTTGAGATCGGCGAGAGTTTCACTGCCATGAGCGATGCATTGTAGCTACAAATCGAAACGAGGTACAATACGCCCGATACAGGCATAGGCCATTCGCTGTGCTGGGCTGAACTGTGCACGAGGTGTAAAGGTTGGTGGTGGCGCAATCAATGACAATGCTGACCTAACATCGTTGCCAATGGGCAATCAGGTTGGTGTGGGACACCGGACTAGGAGGGTCAGTGCTGGTCTGCGAGAGCGTCGCGTGCGGCCGTCGAAAAGGTGTGCTCGCAGCATTTTGCAAATTTGTTGTTGTTTTCACTTTGCTAATCTTTCGTTTTCCTTGGGTTTTGCACTTTACTGTGTAGCACAGCATGCGGAGACAGAGCAACTTCCGCCAGTCTAAAATTTGCATATCCCTAAGTTTCATGGCCTAACAATAAGCATAACGTGAAAATACGTCCACCGCTCGTCATTGCGTAGCATTTGTAAGGCGTCTGTTGTTAACGCTATCTTGCTCTCAACTACATATATAACGATTTTCTATCACTTCATCTTGTAGCAGTAATTATTGTTTTGTCCTAAACAGCTACAGACTACAAAAGCACCCAACATGCACGATTGTGAAATGCAGTGCCCCATCTCTTCGCCATTTTTGAAGTGCGTTCAAGACCCCCATAATGTGTGCATGCACAGAAATATATAATATTCTTTAAAAAAAATAAGCTACAGTAATCT
>JACMIJ010001507.1:0-12224 GCA_014805365.1 Koerneria luziae
TCTTATTTGGGCAGTTCTCATGCAGTTCATTCTTATCTCGGCGTTGTTATTCAGGCGGTGTTCATTCAGTATGTTCTCATCCAGGCGGTTCTTATTTTTGGCGGCGCCCGTTTTACAGTTACCTATGCTTACAATTAGTGCAAGAGGTCACTAACTGGACAGCTCAGTTGAAACAGAGTGGCTCACTACTGAGGTTGTATTCGAGAACGTGAGGATTCACTAGGCTGTCATATTTCACTATCACCCTAACAATAAGAATTTTACTACGTTTCCAAATATTCTATACGCATTTCGAGTTCTTTCCAATGCGAACCTCTCGCATGAGATCCTTGATCTGTTCCTTGGTCATCGTCTCGAGTTTGGCCACTTTGATGGCGACGATGGCGCTTCGCCTCTCGCCGTGTCGTCGAAGTGTGCCTTTGTGCACCTCGCCGAATGCACCTTCGCCTAACTTCTTTGTGCTGAAAGCAAGTTCTTTTTCAAAAACTGTGCATCTTATTATAGTTGTTGGTGAGAAAATTGGCTTTTCAAGGTTTAAACATACCACTCAATATCGTCATGGGAGATCTCCCATGGCTGTCGGCCAATCGGGTTCTTTAGAACAACGGTGGTTGACTGGAAAGAATGAATGGTCAAACTTTGAGATAAACGAGAGAACATAAACACTAACAACAGCGGCAGACATGTATCATATGTGTGTTATTGTGCGGAGCAAGCAGAAATGTGACGATCAAAGTGTCTGACCTTAGAAAGTGAAATTTTTGATTTATGATAATAGTCGATGAGCTCTCTGATCGATGGAAATGAATCGCTTTCGAAGAAGAAACGACCGGCTTCCGTCTGCTTGACCACGATGTGCTTGATCTGAAACCCAATATAGGGCCTACTTTAAAACAAAAATCCGAAATAATATGAAAAACCCGTAAGCAAGAGTTGTAAGATCCTCAAGCTATATTTATTCTTCTTGCAACCTTTTCTTTGTTCCTTGCGCTTGTCCAAGTCTAACAGTCACTTATTGAGCGCTCTTCTTCCGTCCTATAGGAAGGAATGAATACCGATGGCCCCCTTAGCCCACCCCTGCCTGACCGGTCAGTGCGGGAAGCCACGCACCCCGCCCCCTAAACGGAAGACCCGAGCGCTGTTACAGTTGTTTAAATAATTGTAAGCGCAATTTCGCACACTGACCTCAAACGATGCTTGCACTAACAATAAGATTTCAGCTCTGGCTACTGCTTAAGAATTTTCGTCATAATGCGCACAACTCAATGGAATCCTCACAGACACTCACATCGTCTCGCACTCGGCTGCTCATCACGGACAGCACGTACGAGCGCGGTTCGCCGGTCACCGGTTCGCTCATTCGCACGAGGAAATCGCCGTTGTTGCGAAGCAGATCCTGCAATATGCACGTGGGATTGGTGATTTTACCCAGACAAATGTACCGGTTTTTCACAATCATCATAAAGTGAACTCCAAATTTGCTGTCACTCCACTTTTGTGAGTAGGTTTCCACAACTCGTATTGTTGAAAAGAACTTATTGTTAGTTTAAGCGGAACTATTGCACGAACCAAGGGAAGCTAATGCGTATGTAAACAGGAACAAGTCTTACAATTAGTGAGAATCAGACTAGCACTATGTAGGGGGGGGTGTGCAACTCATGCAGCAGTTCCGTTTCAGCCTATGGACAAGCTTGCACTGTGTTTCGTACCTTGATGTCTTCCCGTTGCAGCAGTCCATGATAGTATTTCAAGTCGAGCACGTCTCTTCTGTCGTGATCGTCACTCATCACACACACGCTCGAGTTCGATCGAAAATACGAATGAGGAGAAGATGCGAGTGGAAGCCCACATGTGCATGATTATTAGATCAGCAATATGCGTACATGTGCACGATGCAAACGGTTCTTTGTCGTCTCATCTCAGACGACACGGGTACGAATGATGTGCAGCACGTTACATTTGTAATAGCTAAACAATACATGTTTGTGCATATCTGCGTCTGTTGCTTTATTTTTGGCAAATAACACGCAGGTGAACAAAAGAAAAGGGAGCAGGTTAACCATCATTGCATGCATAAGACATAAACGAAAATGTGTCCTCAACTCGATCAAACATGTTGCTGGAATCGTTAAAGCATTTGTTGTTTTCAAGTAACTCTAGAGAAGCGTTTTTCGATAGTAATTCTCGAACCCCCTAACAATAAGATACAATGCTAACAGTGAGGGCACTTCATAACCATCAGTTCTTCTTCTTAACTGTTGAATACCTTTTTTCCTGGAAATTGCCATGAGCTATCGAAATGGCATAGCCCAGTCCGGATATCGATTATCCATAGCAATAAGCAATAATCAACAATAGCTTACAACAAGGTGCCTTCTAAACAAGCGTTAACTCATACTCATACTTCATCATCCGACTGTCGGCGAGTATCGATTTCCAAGTGGGTGGTCCGATCTTGTTTGTAAACGATATTCTACACAGTCGATTAGTTTATCCGTAGGCATATAACCGAATGCACAACGGCACAGCCAGGCAAGTAATCAATAATCGTAATGACGAAAGGTCTCCGACTGTACAAGAAAAGTGAACTTTCGTCATAAGTGAAAAAGGAAAGAAGAGGAGAGAATTGATAATGTATGTACACATAATATAATACAAGTGCATCAACTACACGCGGTCTTTTGCCAAATATCAGCTAGAGATCAATGATCAAAGTACAGAGATCAAACTACACGCGGAGATCAGAATGTGTCGGTTACGGATCACTCCTGGTCCCTGCTGGTGGACCGCCTCTTCTTGTCGATGTAATCGCGGACCGTCTTCGTGTTGCGGACACGACCGCGGCTGTCACACATTTCCTCGATGGAACGACTCGGAGTGAAATTGACCTGAGTGAAAAGAGCAAAGATCAAAGATTATTATCGTAATATGTGCGTCGTCGTTCTCTATAGAATCTTTTTCTCTTATTGTTAGAAAATTGCCAGGATTGCGTTGTACTTATGAAAGCCATCAGTTATGCTTGTGCTTAGAATCGTTTGCCTCAGAGGGCTCAGAGATACGCTGAATAGTGGTCGAGGAACCAATTTATCGAGTTGTGGGACTGCCAATTGTTAGATGAAACGATGGGAGATAACAAGTAGTGAACGGATCAGTGTAAGGACAATTCAACATGTGCTCTTTGTTGGAGGTCCAATGAAAATAGGGGAATGATGGCACTTGAAACCATTCAGAAGTAGCTCTTGCCACGAGTCGATCTGATGTTCAGTCGGTCAACCGGCTGTCGATTCCGTTGTGGCCTGCTCGGTGTGGGAGTTGTCAGTATTGTTGGCTGTTTCCTCATTTGGGGCGAAAGAAATGGTGATGTTGCACCTTGCGAGGCTTGTACTTCCAATCCATTCGCGTTCTGGACAACGTTCAACCGGCGACGTGCTCGGTTCGGTTGGCTCGACAGTTGATTCGCTCGCCATCGCAGACATCGTTCGCAGTGAAGACACACCTAGGCGTGGGAAAAGAGGAAAGAGAAATTGACCTCAGTCAATAATCCTCATCCTCAGTAGTTCTCACTAGTTCTCAATAGTCCTCACGTCTTATTGTTAGGAAGTTAAATATCAAAACTATGGCAGAGTTGTGCAACTTTCGTGACTGCGACGTCGATGATAACTTCCAGTTGGAGGTGAAACTCGTCTGTTCGATTTCGATCTGATAGGATCCAACCGATAGCAACTTCATAGTACGCAATTTACTGTTCAGATATCTCCCGGATTTGTGTATCCGGTTCCTCTTGCATTCCGTTGTATTCAATCATGCTAGCTGGCGAACCCCATGTTGTTTGTAGATCGCTTTTCCATTTCCTCAATCTTCCAAATGTTTTCTGGTAGTTTATGAGACCATTCATATTATATTTTGCGCAAGTGGAGATGGATATGGTGGAGTGGAATGCTATCACGAACAGTTTGCCAAGAAGCATTGTCTTTTTCGCAATAAAACTAACAAACTTGATTTTTCCCTTTAGAAAAGTAAATGCACCTACTGCGTGAAGTGGAGTTGGAAGAGGTCGAACCGATTTCAGATCGTAGTTGGTACATGGCAGCTCGCTTTGCTGTCTCTCGTCTTCATCACTCGAATCACTCTTCGAATGCTAAACAGGCATCAGAAAAGTTGGAATTATTTTTTTTTTTTTGCTTGCACTGACTAAGCGTGCATCCACAGTGTCAATAAAGGTAAAGCTTCTCCCGCAATCAGAGGTGTTCCTCGACGGGGTTCCTGATGTGCCAGGAACACTTTGGGAAATTTAAGGCCGGTGGATCCCACCCGAACCTGGCCCGATACCTTCGTGGTTAGACCACTACCATGTGTCAATAACGGTGAGTAATTTTCTTTTCAAAGGACTGAACGACAGTAATACGAAAAAAAACGTAGCACAAAGATCTTACCACATCCTCCTTGCTGTCTTCCAGTTCTTCTAGCTCCGACATAAATTGCGTTTTCGCTGTTTCTAAACATTCGTCTTTATTATTTTCTTTACCCATCCATCCACGTATGTTCTGACAACGCAAATATTATACAGTAACCCAGTCCCAACTGCGCACTAACAAACCATTTGTGACCTTTCATACTATTGGAATATCTGACTCCATTCTGCACAAATATTCCTGAATGTCTCTGCACAATCAATTGTATTGCTATGGTTCTTTTCCACTACACAGCTTTGCTATGAATTGAATTTTTTTCAACACTATTTCACAAGTTTGTGAAGCTAATGTGTTGTGAATATACAGCGACAACCGGATGTTTGAACAGCACGGAGTCAAGTATTCCAATAGTATTTTTGGCATATCTGACTCCATTTTTTACAAATACCCGACTCTCACTATACATTCATTCATTAGCTTGTAAAACAGTGTACGGTTGCGAAAAATTTAAACACCTTAGCAGCTCTGTGTATTTGAAATGAACCTAACAATAAGATATTATTACACAGGGACTGTCGGATATCTGTCTTGAATGGAATCAAATATTCCAATAATACCTGTGGTCATATCGAGCGACTGTTCATCGCTATCGAATGAGCCGTCATAGGAGGTCGTCCGAGGATCATCCGCAAATCGATGGCCAATACCGTAAAGTGTTGAATCCTGCAACGAGAACACTATGAAGCTATGAAGCAACTAACGTACTCATTGTCAGAGAGAGAAATAAACTCAAAATTTTGAGTCTTTTAAAAGCTATTTAGTGCATGAGTGTATAAGTCGTTCATTTTTTCAATGGTAACACGAACGAATTAATCATAAGGAAAAAGAGCGCACTCAAATACGCAAGCACTATTTAGGTTTATTTTTTTCTGACTAATACATTGTTGATAGACAAAACAGTAACACCGTTTGCATTCTGACAAGCAGGCGCCCAATAGCTAATTGACCTAGACCTGTTTCCTGAATTATGAACACGTGAAAACCCGTATGAACTTCCATACCGAATCGGATCCGGCGTTTTTCCTCGGCTCGTCCTCCTTTTTCTTCTCCGATTTCTTCTCGTCCTCGCCTTCGTTCGATCCTATAATCGCAGTAACTTCTTCAACCCATTCCTCTAAAACATTGAAGAGTAGGCGAGGACAACATCCTCGCCTACTCTTGTCCTGAGAGGGACAGGACGTTGTGGTACGTTTTAAGTCCAAGGTTGCACAAGGAATCACACCGGAATGCTTTCATCAAGCTGTCACTAGCAATTGCCGACCCCGGAGGGATGACACCTTCGTTGGGTAGGGAATCTGCCGGGGATCGAAGCAGGGTCTGATGAGTGGCATAGGGCGATTCCTACTACTACAAAAGTAAAATTCGCCCGTATTCAAGGCAATTCGTTCGCTTGAATACGGGCGAACTTTACTTTTTTTGCCTACTCTTGTTCTAATGTAGAAATGGACAAATCACTTTAATATCAAATTTCGGTTAGGGAAATGCACACTATTGGCATATTTGAATCCGTTCTGTACGTTTGTCCGACTGTCGGTGTATATTCGAATTTTCTAGCGTATTTAACTCCTTCACCTCTCAGCAGGTTTAATGTTAGCGAATTTTGTATAATATGTAAAAAACCATAACAATAAGACTATGAGGCGAGAGTCGGACATTAGTACAGAGCGGAGTCGAATATTCCGATAGTAAAAAAATTGATGTGCACGCACTATCTTTTTGCGATTCCTGCTGCTTGTTGAGGCTGCGTTGCGTCAATTTATCTTCTGTAATGGTCATCCCGCCCTGGAAAGCAAAATTACGCCTCATGAAAAGCAAAATTCATGGTTATTACTCACAATGAGCAACATCTCAATATCTGTTTCATAATGCACTAACAGTGAGCATAAAGATGGTAAACCGTTACCGTAAACGACATAAAATAAAAATTTTGTAAATTTCTCAATAAAATGGACTTTGGAAACCAAACGAAAAAACTTACTCCAACAGCAGCGGATCTCTTTTGCAGCAGCGACGCCGTCCTGTCTTGCGTAGACAGTTCGGAGACGGTTGGCTGCGTGTGTTGAATGACCTGGAAACACACTCAAATCATTCGGGCACAAATTATTGCTTATTAATTAAAATATTAAAGTGTATTTATTAGTATAAGTGTTAAGGTGTATGTTAGATTGTCTTAGCTACTTATTGCTTATGCCACTGTCCTAGTTGAAACACTAGAAAGCCGAAGCAGAACTTATGCTAAGAAGGATGCCATCATTTGTAATGGACGTTGATTATTACTATGAACGCTCTTTCCGACAAATCGCATTGCCACTAACAACTTGCTAGCATTCTTATCAAGTGTTTGCATTCACCTTCGTCAAGCATTATTACTGTACTGTCAATTTTAATTGATTGCAAGACTGTTGGACATGATTAGTGTCCATCGAATATGGCCAAGCTCCAAACCTTTTCAGAAAGCGGCATGCCTTTGTTGGCTGCTTTCTCGCTGACTGCGGATCGTTCGCTCTCCGGAAGCTGCCGCGCGACTTGTTCCAATTTTGCTGCAATAAGATGCCTTATTGTTAGACTGAAACAATACAATATGATTACAGGGAATCAGAAAATTAGAAAATCATAAGAGAATAAGCTACTTTTCTATATCTACATCATGATGCACTAACAATGAGTACGGAGAAGGTAACGTAGCAGATTCTTTTCGTATGTCAGTTACTCAAATACGTTGCAGGTTCTTTAGGTCAATCGTTTTCAGAATTAGCGCCAAGCATCGAGTTGAGCGGCAACGATGAAGGCAACGCCGATTCTACATACTTCCACTGGGAACTGACCAATCAGCGTATGAGGCCACGCCTATTCCCCCAGTGGAAGTAGGGATGCAACACCTACTTTGACGACCGACAGCTCCGGACCGACTATCCTTGTTCTTACTGTAAGTACTCTCGCCTGAACAAACCATGTTATAGGGAACAATGACTTGTGTTTCCCAATCCCGGTGCTTCTTTGCAAACTCTAATGTCACTGTGATACTTACAAAATGTGCATGACACAAACGAATGTTTCCTTTTGTTTTTAATTACTTATTCATGATACCTTTACCTTACATTAATCTATCGTAGCCGTAGTCAACCGTAAGTTTGGTTCTATAATACATCCACATGGTCGTGGCCTTCCGCCATGAGTGGTTAGATCACCCTCTGACAGGGGTTGGGCCAACCAGTTAGCGCAGAAGGCCACGCCCCCTGCCCCCCCCCACCAAATACGGAGTTAAAACTATTATTAAGTTAGAAAGGATGGCCATACCCGACTTGTTCTTCGGATCCTTCTCCTTCTTGCCGAGACAGCCGCCCATGGCGACGGCGAATGGAATTCGGGCGGCCGGGCTGGCACCCTCGAATCGATACGAATGACGATGACGATGGAGTGGAGGCACGCGACTATTATGTGCTTGGAAAACACGCACGCATACCGTAAGCGCTATTGTGACGTTGGCAACAATGAGCAAAAACGAAAGAACCGAATAGTTTAGGAAAATTCTGAGTGTGAATCGTCAAATGGCGTTATTTGAACGCATGGTGCTACAAATATAATATTATGATCTTCAAAAAACTAATGCTGTGCAGTATCACTGGCATTACAATGTTAGTTCCATGCAAGTTGCACGCAGAAACACGTTTTATCTACACGCTTCCGCAACATCACTTCTCGATTTTGCCTTGTCCGCAACATCCAGAAGCCGTAGGAATTCCGAGACCGCACACAAACTGCCCTGCAATCTACTGTATGACAGGTGTTCGCACAATGACGAGCTTGTAGCGAAAAATTAGGCTGCAATTTGAGATAATTAATTGTAAGATTAGCAATCTAACAATAAGATTAACTATTGTAATATTGCATATCTCGTGCTCTTAAAAAATGTGTCACAGGAAATCGCCTACATGTAGTCTACCAGAAACTCCCGGGCTGCAACGGGGGCCGATGTTTCTTTCTATCTATCTAGTTTGCTCTTGCTCTTGTTGCTTCCGAAGAACAAGTTGCAACATACCCTCATCGACAGCATACATATCACTCTCTGATCGTATGCGGTCTTCTTTCTCCGTGTCTTCTTCGTGTACAATACTTGAACATCTTGCTCAACTGTACCGTACTCCGGAACCTTTTTACAGTGTACAAAGGGGATATTTTCGTCAAAAATTGCATCCAGTAGCTGTTTTGTCATCTGATTTACCACTTGCAAAAACTTCTCCACCTTGAACGACCAGCGCACCTGTAAGCTTTCTGCCTTATACTCTTGTTTAGGTTGGTACAATGGAAATGTGGTGTATAGCACCCTTTTTCACAATCATACGCACCTTACAATTAGTAATCGGTCTGGCAAAACAGTGTGTTTTTTCGTTTTGTTTTATAAATCTCACACAGCGAGACCATTAGGACTGCTCTGCAGGCTATGAGGCTTTGAGTCGGCAGAATTTCAGTTTTACTTTACGGTGATAGACGCACCTCGATCATGGCTGCGTCGTACTTGATCTCGATCTCTCTCCATGCAAAAAAGTGTCCAGCGGCCATGATCCGCCTTGGAGTGGCACGTTCGTCCTCGAAGAGTTGCAGCATACCGTAACCCATCCAATTATTCTGCATTGGAAACAGATCTACACAGGAAACACTAGCAACAGTAGAATGTTCTACGTAATGAGGCTCGTACCTGCCAAAAGCATTTTCACTTGCATACTTTTGGCTAAGATTGTTATTATCAACATACCTGATCTGATATATGCACAGGTACCACTCGAAAGTGCACCTCTACAGCGCAGTGCCAGAATTCCATGGCTTCTTCCGGGTAGCAATGCAGTTGTACGTGCAGAGCGGGTGGATCACAGTCGTCTGTTGAAAACTGCTCGGTCACCTAACAATAAGAGGGGTTATGAATAACAACGATTCAATGACACTTTAATTATAATTATTTGCGATTAGGATAAACTAACAATAAGACCATAATATGTTGATCACGTTATGCCCACCGGCCTTTTTTATATATACCTTTATATATAAGAAAGGCCGGTGGGCATAATGTCTTTCTTATTGTTAGGCTATACTTATTTTCTGCCAGTTGTTCTTTAGAATTGTGTTTCTTAGAGCAAAAACAAGATATGGTAGGTTGTTACATTCGAAATGCCAAGATAAACTGATGTTTCATTCAATTGTCCTACATAAACAAACCTTCTAAAAAACTCAGACTCCAGAGGAACCCGGCGCTGTTAACGCAGGCGACGCGCTTCTTTTCATTTGGTCGAATCTTCGACAGATGGACGATCGGTGCGCGAAGAATCTCGCATTCACCGTCAATCGCGTGGAAAAACATTGCGGCCAGAATCTGACGTCCAAGGTTAACGAGAGTTGGTTACTAGTTCAACAAACTAACAACAAGATAAACTTCTTACAACAAGGCGAACAAAGTATAACTTCTGCATGTGTGTATGAACCTAATTCTAACAATAAGATAAACATATATAGGGACGGCAAATGGATTTTTCGTATGGCTCATAACGGCACATTCTTAGTACCAACACAGAGCAATTAGTGTAACCTAAACCTCCAACATGCATTTGTTGTCCCTAAACATACATCATAATTACTTTTAACAGTTTAAGGAGAATACAACAGTCAGATAGAATGTTCTATGTACAGAGAATGATTCACCTGTGGCATTGATTTCAAGTTAATGTATGTGTGGCAATAAAAAAATGAACATGTGTATAAAAAGTTTATTGCTTGCGAATTGTAATTGATTATGGCAATTGTAATTGATAATAGCGTGAATACAGCCGCCGTAGTATTAGCACCATTTGTGAAGTGAAAGGAGAACAATCTAGGTACTACTATAGAGCAGTGGGGGTTTGTTCTATGCATTGCAAGTTCCTCATTTTTGTGTACTAACAATATGGCATACATGTCATGGAAATTTTATCGAGGAAAAGATGTCCTATCGCGGTAAGTTGAAAGGAATACTGTTTTTGTTTCACATGAGAAATAGTGCTATTACTACGGCGGCAGGAAACCAATCAAGAAACTCCTTCAAAGAACCGATATCACACATTCTTGAAACATTTGCGTGACGAGTGAATTTTAGTACTGGTGGAGATCAAAACTGGCTAAGCTCACCTTACTAACAATAAGTAGTTCTGCTTTTACTTTTTTTATTATTATTACAATTGTTTGAGCTTACATTGTGTTTACTCTTATAATATTATCATTATTACTAATGCTCAAGTATTACTAAATCATTCACCTTTACAATCAATTTCAATATTACTGATCAGCTGCAACCATTGCAGAACAACTCGCACATTTCAAATTCTAAACCGTAGTTCCGTTTGCTCTCATACTGTGCAGACACTCGATATGATATTGTAAGTTTATCACATGTGAAAATCGGGCAGATAAATACAAATAACACTGATTTTCTATGAAAGATGTAAATGAGATATATAGGGGGGGGGGGGGATAAAACATGAGCCTATTGGAGGCTTGAAGAGGTTAATAACATTAGCTATCGCTAATTGATAGGAGAAACACTGTTGTATGAAAAAAGGGAGAACATTAGCGCAGAAGGCCTTATTCTTATTCAAGCACAAGCAAAAATAATAAGCTAACACTACAGAAGTAGCCTAGGTACATAGGTACACTTACTGCCAAATGTTAATAAACTCAAAATGTACCCGTCCAGAATTGTAAGGCTAACAATAAAACCGTAATCACTGTTTAAAACAGACATTCGTATGGTTCACAAATATCTCCCGAGGAGAGTTTTAACACAAATTAGCAGACAAACATTGCTTGTATATATTGTAAGTAAAGCGCGTGCGCAATTCCCAGGCACATCTATCACTACGTTAACCACGGTCAGTTCCATCTTGCAAACATAAGGAACACATAGAAAAACGAAAGCATAAATTACACACTTGTAAGAGGAGTAAGGCTTATCTTATCAGGCACTGTCATCCTGTACCATGACGACGAATGGCTTGGTTAAGCCCTTCTCGCGGAACGTCAAGTCCTCGTAGGTCACTCGTCCATCCGGAGGTGGTGGAAGATTCTTCTGTTCGGCCTCCACTCGCCAAGCAAAGTACCACTCGGGGATACAGCGAATCGGCATCTTCGGGAAGCTCGTGTAGAGCGAACAGTACGGAGGACAATCGGGTGAGACGATGGCGAAGTTGAACAGGTCCTGCAACGATAGACAAGTGGGTTACGGTAATGAAAATGATTCCGAAAAGCAAAGCGGGCATTTGTGATGACATTTTGCAAGGCTAGTAAAACAAGTAAACTTGCGGAGAAAGTACATATTGTCCGAACCTACATTGCCAAATCTTACAATTAGAAGTAAGATATGAGCATGCTATAGTAAATAACGTCCCTATAGTACAACTATTGTATAACTCAGAACCTTGAAAACTAAACATAACATGTTACTTTTGCCTATTGCCATTTGCATATGCTTCTAAAATGCTTCTCCCCTGATTGTGAGTACAAAAGACTCTGAAAGTTTAAGACCAGCGGAAGTTACACTGTCTCAACATGTAGTGTTAAACAGAAACAGTCATTCAAACCTCGAGATAGTTGTCCACACCGAACACTCTGGCCTTCGTCTTTCCATTCGGATACTGTAGCTTGACCCGAACGGTTTCGACTCCCTTCGCCGGCATCTCCTCCACTGTTTCCGCCAGCTGACGACGAGTTTCCTCGAGTTCGGATAGACAG
>JACMIJ010001508.1:0-12218 GCA_014805365.1 Koerneria luziae
ATGAGGCTCCCGGTGGACTCAAAGGCTAGCACTTCCCCCAAAAGGGTTCAAAAGCGAGACAAATGCTCAAGTATCTTGTTCCCAAAGGAAAAGGGGTATTTTTTGGGCTACCCATAGCCTACGGCTAGTATATGAAATAACAACGGAAATCGAGCGAAAATGAAAGAGTAAAACGTGCAAGAAAAGGCAAAGATAGTATTGGCGGCTATTTCAGAGAGCTTTCTCATCCCACTCTATATGTGCACGTTTATCATCCTGCCTATTGTTAGTCTCAATCGTTTTGCACTCGGAAGTTGAGAGAAAGAACTGACAGAAAGGAGACAGGCATCACTTATCAACTTAATAAATAGGCAATGGAATAGAAGGAAGAGTACGAGAGTTCAAGTGACGAACAATCCAGTAACGAGGGAACCAATCAATTTATCCCATGAGTAATCAAACATGTTGTACGGTGAGGAATAAACAATTGCAGATCAAACATTCTAGATCTAAACATGGAAAAGCAATGGAACCTTGGCGGTTATCACGGCATGTCATTAACCTTCAAAGATTTGCAGACGAGATCGACAATAATGAAGAGCACATAGTTGTCACGATGAGTGAGAGTAAACAAGTAAACGAATTTTCAGAAAAGTTGGTAAGAAGGGCGCTCGTTATTATCGTATGTTTAGTAATTTGAGAAACACACTAGGACACTATAAAATCGGTTCTTAACAATAACTATGATTTTTGTTTGAGCGAACGCTTATAATGCAAAATGTCTTCTGGGATGGTATTTTGCAAATAAAATAATTCAATTCAAAGCCATTAAATTCATTTAAATGTATCTTAATAGCTTTAATTCGTTCTTTTGACCTTTTATTAAGCGCATGGTTCATTCTAAACGTTTCTTAAGCTAAGGCTATTTAACTACATTGAACTATTTTTAATTGGGTCTAATTTTTCGCAGAATTCCGTCCTTGGTTACGAAATAAATTTGATTTTCTTTGATTTGTCAAGCTTTAAAGGTGAGAAAACACTTTCTGTAAGAATCCAGCTCCCTTTGCAGTGGACGAAGTTAAGAACCATGAATTAATACTGTTGTGGGTAACACTCATAATGTTGGCATTATCAAACATAAAATTGTTATCAGATACTTTACAAATTAACAATTTTATGGCCAACAATATGAAACTATGCCGTTTTAGGTCAGTTTTGAAAAAAAAAAGTTTCCTTATTGCCATATCTTTTCTAGCCTTATCGGAAACCTTTTTCTGTTCGAAAGAGTGCCGAAAGCGTTTCTAAAAATACCGCACTACGTACTCAGTCAGGTAGCGGCGACTTGAAATCCTTGTCGGTTCCTCGCAAGCTGTCGGCACTGAGGTCGGATCGTAGAATGGCGTAGTGTTGCCAGTCTCCTCATCTTAACAGATATCTCTGACGAAGGTGGGTGTCTGTTCTGCCCGAGTGCACTCAGAGTGTGGACGATGAGGGTGGTCCGTCTGCCGGTGGTGAGTTGCCTGCGGCATTCGAGGTCAGTCTCCACCTCCTTCTTAGTTGCAGCCGTTTCGCTGCTTCGACGGACGTCGTTGTATGTGGCGGTGGCTTGACGGGCGCCTCAGTGGCTCTTCACCTGGCACGACGAGGCAAACGAGTGTACATCGTGGAGAAGAAAACGTTGGTGTTGATGGAGTTGAGGTGATTATTCAGTGTTGGCGCGGGTGGCGCGACTGCGATGTGCGCGGGTCTCGTGAGTGCTCCCGTGTTCTGGAGACATCCAACATGTCAACAGCTGGCACAGCGGTCCCTTCGTCTGTACGAAGAACTCGCGGATATCAAAGCATTTGGTATTCTTCTTTTTCATCCTTTTCAGGCTGTTACACATAGACAAAACCATTGAAATTTACGCAAACATTAATTTTTTCACCCCCCCCCCTCCTGGTTCATCTTACAGTCCACTTTTGTTAAACCTCTTTCCAAAGGATTCTTATCTCCCATGCCCTTGAGATAGTGCACCACCGTTTCTGCTTCTTAGCTGGAAATGTGATACGTATCCCACATCTATGGTTATCAAACGGGGTGTCTTCCAGCTCGTTTTATAACCAAGAATGAAAACCTTCTTCTTTGAAAACCCAAAACGGGGTTCCCAAACGCTTCAAATAGCGTGATTGGCGATGTATGCTTGTCCCTAATCTCTTCCCATGTTCGCTCTGTCTGGAATTACTGTCTATTATACTACGATCTTACTATTTACTAGTATATGCTGTTCCCCTCCCCTCTGTTATATAAGTGCTTTAGAATACTCGAAATGTGGTCGGTTGTTCCTCGCTTCGAGTGATCGCTCCCGTCTGATGGTGGAGAGGATGCTTACTCGAGGGAAACTCCTTGGGGGAGTTGAACAATTTCAATCCATTGAAGACCTCAAGGCAGACATTCCATTCATCAATACAGAGAAAGTGAAGGTAAATACGTTTGTTTCTGATGTTTGATTGCCCCCCCCTACGTAACATGCCTTAATTTTCTGCTGGTAAAGGAGTAAAGGCACCTTTATGCAGTCTTTATTATGCTTGCTGTGAAATATAGATAGATGGTGCATTTTCATGTGCTTTTAGTGAGACTCCCCGCAGGCGAAATACCTTGAATACGGGAGTGCCTTCTAGTTGTAACCTTCATAAAGCACCCAATTGTATGTCACTAAATAGCCCTCGGCCACACCCAGGATAAGCTCTGGTTCACACCCCTTTAACAATGCAGTTCAGTTGGCAGCCTTATCGACAGAGGATGTTGTGCTGGATGCGGTCTCGCTGTGCCAGGAGATGGTGGCGGAGGCAGTACTGGCCGGGGCGCGTCTCTTGGAAGGCGTCCAAGTGGTGGAAGTGCTCCTTGGCCATGAACGGCAAGTGTATGCTGTGGACACAAGCGAGGGTCTCGTCGAGACACCGGTATTCGTCGATTGTGCAGGCATCGTGGGTGGTCTGCCATAGGAATAGCATCGTCCCCTTCAGAATGCAGGTCATATCCCTGTTCGGACACTCACTCATGGGAGAGTTCAATTGGCCACGTATCCGGGATCCTATCAATATCTCTCCGTCAGTCGTCTTCCCACTTCTCTCGTCCTCGCCAAGGACCTTCCAAGTATCATATTTCTGTTTCATTCTGCTTGTGGCTCTGCTTTGCCTGTATACTAGGTAGTGATGTATCACGAAAGTAATCGGTCCGTGTGAATGACTGGGCACCTTCGAACTTAATAGCCCCACAACGTGCTGGCCTTCTCATTGTCAGGACTCCCCGCAGGCGAAATGCCTTGAATACGGGAGACTTTGCTTTGCTTTACTGTGTTGATGAGCAGAAGCAAGATATTGTGTAGGACAACCTCATTCAGTTATCAATGATCTGGACGGGAATGTGATGATCCAAGCGAATTCCATCCGAACCGTCTGCATGGGATTCGACGAAGAAACTGTTCGTGTATCCACGAAGAAAGCCGGCAGCTGGACGCAACTCGAATCCGATTGGGACAAGTTCGGTAGGTCGTTCGGAGTCTGACGTGTCAGAGCCGGTATTGGGGCGGAGTCTGGAGGTGGTCCCCATGTTGGGTGAGATCCCAGTGGGAGATCTATTGGGTGGATTGGAGTCTTTCTCATCGGATGGTTCGTGTTGTCTGGGAGAGTGCAGCCAGGCGAAGGGATATTTCGTCGCCACTGGAATGTGTGGACAAGGACTGTCATTGGCTGGCGGCGTCGGTGAGGTACAAGCCCCGCCCCCTCATGAGCTCTCAGCTCATCGCTGATTGGATCGTTGATGGCAAAGTGAAGAAGGATGTGGACGTGTCTCGTGTGGATGTGAGTCGATTCCTGGATCTGCATGCGAATCAACATTACCTCATGGAGAGAACACCCGAAGTTGCCAGTGAGTGATCTTTGGTCGGGCAGTTGCAGGTCTCACATACCGTAATGCTCGATCTGGATATCAGTTCCACTCTGCGAGGAACCTTCGAATGTGTCCCATCCACCAACAGTTGCGAGAAGCGGGGGCGGTGTTCGGAGAAGTGATGGGATACGAACGGCCATTGTGGTATGCACTGGGTTCGCATCCAATCTGACTACTTAAAAGATCTCGACAAAGTTAACTATGTCTTGAACACAAGTGGTAGATGAAAATTGGGGTTTCCAGAGCTTCCTTTACTATGAGTTTCGAGGTTTGCCTAGACAACTGTGAACTTTTATTACCGACTTGCAACAAAATGCTGGATCTTTTCCATTTTGATCTACCATCTGTGAGTAGCACATGTTATAGCCATTCTCTTTCGTAGTTATTTTCTTTACATGGCTTCCACCCTAATTCCTTGAACTGAGGTTGGTTCTTGTAGGTTCGAGCCGAAAGGTCCGGAGAAGAGTCTGTTCTCGGGAAGTGCGGCCGTGACGGGTCGTCCCCCCTGGTTCAGTTAGTGAGTTGTCTCCTCTCCTCATTATTCTCAGTGTTGCGAGTGAGTACGCTGCCTGCCGTGAGCGTGTCGGTGTCATTGACATGAGCTCCTTCTCGAAATTCGAAATCTCTGGATCGGACAGTGTTCGCCTCCTACAGTATCTGTGTTCGGCGGATATCGATCGGCCGGTTGGGACTACGGTGTACACGGGGATGCACAACGAGGACGGGGGATACGTCACTGACTGCACACTCAGTCGACTCGCCGAGGAACGGTACTGCTGACTCTTCTGACTGCTAGTTCCAGTTATATTATGTGAAAGATGCAGATCTGTTCCACTGGACAAGGCTAATATTATTGTCGAAGGGAGTGCGGGAGGTACTAACTACAAAAAAAACAATATTTGAAATTGCAAGAAGGGTTTAATTTTCCTGTTGAGTGGGAGCTTAACGCGGGTAAAAACATTGTGATAGTAATTAATCACTATATTTACAACAGTATGCAAATCGTGTTTTAGCAACCTGGAACACTGTTGGCTCCAACTTTATTTCTCTGTGTTGGAGGTTCAGTATATTCTTTATTCTTTATTCAATCCGACCAAGGTCACTGGTATAGACGAAAGATCATCATATAATATCGTTGTAGCTGAGGCACAATCTTTAAGGACAGTAGATCAAACTCGTCTTAACTTGTTTTTTTCTAGGTTCTTCATGGTTGCGCCGACTATTCAACAGGAGCGAGTGTTCGTTTGGCTGAAACAATGGGCACAGAAGAAGAAGGTGGATGTCCATGTGCGGGTACGCATCCTCCTGTTGTGCATGTATGCAGGATGTTACATCGGCCTACACGGCACTCGACTTGGTCGGTCCATTGTCCCGTCATCTCCTGTCCGATCTCACCGAAACACCCGTCACTACGAACGACTTCCCTGCATTCCGGTTAGATGAGTATCCCCTCCCATAGATGGCAGATGCCGTGACATCGAGATCGGAATGGCCACTGGCATCCGCGCGATTTCCGTCACCCATTGTGGGGAACTGGGATGGGTGTTGTACATCCCGAATGAGATGGCACAGAATGTATACGAACGAATCATCGAAGCTGGTCGTGAGTACAGTCTCGCACATGCCGGTTACTTTGCCCTCAGGTGAGGCCACGCCCCCTCATGAGCTCCCTTAGGCACCTTCGGATCGAGAAGTTCTACGTGTACTGGGGACAAGACATCGATGCCACAGTGACTCCTGTTGAGTGTGGAAGGACCTTCCGAGTGAATATGGAGGTAAGGAACTGTTACCAATCTATGAGATGAGGAGAATGTCATGAGAGTCTGGCAGGCGCCGCACGTGATGTTCTTGTCAGGTCCTCATGACATTCTCATGATCTCAACGATTGTGATCATACGAATTGTGAGATACATTTGCGTATGGCCGTTGCTGCCGAGTGATATCTCTGATTGTCTAGCTCTCTCGATTTTGTAATATATAATCTCATTCTCACGACCAAAGATCACTGGCTTGTAGCCGAGAAGTTGGTCGTCGAAGAGTAGTTGATTCATAGGCATTATGTGTTGATTGCAGAAAGAATTCATTGGAAAGACAGCGATCGAGAAACAAAGAGACGATGGGATATTCAAGAGATTCGTGCATATCATGATCGATGGGCACAATGTGGATGAGGATCCATGGCCGGAAGGAGGCGAAGTCATCTATCGGGATGGACGGCCTGTGGGGAGGACCACTTCTTCCGCCTACGGGTTCACTCTCGGGTGCCAGGTACGCTCATTATCATGTCTTGGAAGGCTAAGAGATATGTGTACTTGTTAGACAACAAGAAGGGAGAGAGTTGTGGATATGACATTGTAGGTGTGTATCGGCGTAGTGTACAACGAATCAGGGATAACGGTGTCGTTTGTGGGAGGAGGAACATGGGAAGTGGAGATCGCAGGGAGACGATATCCATGCAGACTGTCGCCCCATTCACCCAATCTGCCCATGGAAAGCAGTGAACATCCTTCCCATTACAGACCAACGCAATAACAACTATTGCTCCTATGGTACTGTACTTCTAGCAAATAGATTCTATCATAGCAGTAGCAAAGCGTTTTACTTAAAATATTATATATATTAGGTTGTCCCACAATTTTTCTCACCACCAAAATGGGCATTCAGTTGTATTACAACAGGCTTCCCAAACAAACCGTATATTGCATGTCAGAGTAATGCGATGTCAGGAAAGGTGCAACAATTGTGGGACAACCTGATAAACATTTCACTTTTTCATTGTTAGAGCATCTTACTTTGAGCCGTATGATACATTTGATAGAAGTTGCTAGAAAGGGCAATGCACAAGAAATCTCTAGCCACCATCCACCGGGTATTCCCTTTATTCATCATGATGCGTAGTATGTAAACGAGTTCTTTTCTGTTTCGTGTACAGTGCATTCAGCGAGGAGATCGGGTCGGGACATTTCTGCCTTGAGCACGTCGAACAGGAATATGCACACATTCTCTGTGGTGGATACTCGAGATGCGAAATGGGGAACATCCTTGTCCAGATTCTTATGATCTACCTTATCCAATACGACGGCCATCTCTCGTTTCAATTGTGCTAAGTCATAGACCATCCCCGTCCGGTTGTCCACTTCTCCCCTCACGACAACTTCCCACACGTAGTTATGGCCGTGTCCATTCGGGTTGTTGCACTTACCGTATACCTGCATAGGAAACAGGCTAGTAACATATTGCGATATGGCTAGTATTTACAACTGCAGAGAAATAGAAGCCAGACTCGTATTGATCAGAGATCACTTTTAACGCAGAGCAAAAAGAAACCTTTGCATTTTCCTCATCGGTGAGATGGGGACTGTGAAGACGATGGGAAGACGAGAAGGTCTCTCTCCTTCTCATTGATACAATCGGCATCTCTTGATCATCAGGGTATTGCTGGTCCCCATATCTCCGTATTAGATATACCAGAGCACACACTCTGTTCGCCAACTAACAATATCAATAGTTAATCATTACTTTATATAATATTTAGTAATACCAACCAACACAGGAATGTTTTGATATGGCTATGATTGAGTGAAATCGGCACGACAAAGGGGACAGGATGACTGTCGACTGGATTCGAACCACTTGAATAGACACGAGGAATGGAATTTGTTCTTGCACTGTCGGCACTTGGCCTTCGGGAGTTGTCGTGTCTGGGGGGCGAGGAGGGCCATGCAGATCGTGCACGCATCAGCACCGTCCACTGAACGATCCACGTGGGTCTGCCAACGGGTGATAGCCTCCAGGACAGACGCATTCTCAAACAGATCAGATCATCCTCCCTCACAACCAACTCATTCATTTCATACTTGACTAGTAACATTAGGCACAACACATCTATGTGAGACATGATTGTGCTTTAATGTTAACGTTGCGTGATGCATTGGAATTCCAATGCACCCTGCATTGCAATACCAGAAATGGTGAGGGGAACCCCACATTTGCAAGCTAGCGACATCCAAGTATGATTCGGACTGTATAAGGGGGGACATACCCGGTAGAGCTGTGCATTCAGCTGCAGCAGCCATCGTCGACTGCGGTCACTACCCACGACAACTCCTTCCACTTGCACTGTTGGATGCACCAATGGCCAAAGGGCTGGTAACAGCACCTATAAACAGCATCCATACGAAGGCCGAACCATAGAATGCAGTAGAAAGGAATAGATGCGTACCTGCAGTCTCATGGTGGTCTCCTCGACCGCGTATTCGCAGTGCACTTCATTGCCAGCCGTCCGGATCTATCGTATTGTCTGCCGTATGAACCTACCACGAGCGAATTGTTTCCCTTCGTTTCCCTGTCGCGGATTCTCTTCATCTCCAGTGCCACCAATTCCTTGTGCATATACGTCGTCACCCATCTATTATAAATAGACGTAGTACAAGGTACGCATAATGTGAACTGCATATATTCCAACAGAAGAGGGATAGATACCTCGAGATGATAGCAATTGCTCCCTTTGGGAGAGCACTGAACCACATTCGAACTGTAGAAGGGAATTCAGCAAAGATGCGGAAAAGAGTGTGCAGACCCCATTCGGGAACATACGACTCCTTCCAGAAAGACGGACGTTCGCTTAGGCAACATGTCTCTGAATCACAATAATCAATCAGATAATACTCATTCTAAATATCAATAAAAGTGATCTACCAATAGTGTGATAGATTAATGTTATTAAACATAAATTGTAAAAGAATGCGTACCCCACGGAGAGTTCTCGCACTGAACGAATGCGGTGGAGAGAGCGGATCGAACAATCGAAGACAACGCGTCCTTCGCCTCCCCCGACACTCCCACCACAGCCAACACGACATGAAGACACACCAATGGACACCAGTTACCTGACATTCAACTGTTCACATCAATCAATACTTTAGGACTACATCGGAAGAAACACTCACTCATCAGTGCGAGCCTCCGTAATATAACGGGACCGGGGATTGGTCCGTCCTCCTCCTTCATGGAACAACACTCCTTCTCGTATAGATCCCTCGCTAGCCTATCATACACAACTATTTTAACGGTATTGTAGTATTCAATAACAAGTGTTTAGTCTACATTTGGTGGACTGGATGTGGTTTAGACCCGTTGGTTGGCCATCCATGCTCCATCCTCCACCCCCTTCCGCCCATTTCCTGACCAGTCAGGTCACACCCAGTTCACCATACATAAACTGAAATGCATAACAATAGAATAAGGATGCAGACCTTGACAGAATGCTTGCTGCTCCTGCGACATATACCGTATCCTCCTGGCAGGCATCGAGTGCCACAAGCATGACTGTCTGTGAGGGACGATCATATCCAATGGAATCCAATTCGGGATCCAAGCGAGAGAACGACGAGGAAATGCAGGGAGAGTCGAGTGGAGTGTCGAGGAGGGAAAGGAATCGGAAGAGGTAACGGGAGAAGGCGTCTTCCCCTCGGACAACCTCCACTGACCATTTCGATGCTATCGATGATAGTGAAGGCAAATAGAAGTCCGTCCATTCCTGCAACAAAAGACAATCAAATCAAACCGTGTACAAAGTGCACCCTCTGGGAGCGAAGCGCTTGCACTTTCAAATAATGTTTGGGTTTCTGTCACATTTTTTTCTTTCTTTAGCTAAAAAACGCGTATCCGAAAGGTACGTTTTATAATCCAACAAAAATCGCTAATATCTACGATTCGATTGAAAGTAAGAAAATTTTGATTAGAAAATGAGAAGAATGTTGGGAAAAGCGTACACTGCCAGGAGGGTGTTGCATGTAGTGGAGGGCACATCGAAGAGCCGCCGTGGCGAGAGTCTTCCTCCTGTTCTCATCCCACTTCGACGGCTCATCCAATTCGTCACAACTCTGTCCATCACAATCATATCTCCACTCACAGTGAATGCCGTCACGAGACCACACAAGACGAAATCCACCATATCCGGTGGAAGATCATTCGATGCACATGCAAATGACACCAACGATAGACGAATCACCTCATCCGACCTTATCATATCAATATCATTTCCCCATTGACCAATCATGTCTACACAGATAACCATAACCACACAACTCACTGCAAAGTGAAGAGATCGTCTCGGGAGAGTCGAATGATTCCCCCGATGATGACATCGGATCGTCGCCCGTTCACGAGTTGGTGGCCGAATTGGAAATCGAGAAGAGAATCGGCGGACGGAGAAGAAAACAACGAGGGAAGACCATTCCACACGAGGAAGCGACCTCCTTTCAATGCAGGAACAAGATATGGACACAGCGAAGATAACACTTCGTTCACACAATTATCACCACTCTGAAACACAATCTGACACAATGAATCGAAGAGGGGAAAGGCTCTCTTCTCTAATACCTTCCTCAGTGTCCTCCATTCGTCCAAGAGAGTAGCTTCTTCTTCGGGAACATTCTCCAGAAAACAAACCGTCCGTCGAATGAGTTGGATCGCTTCACAGGCAACATTTAGGGGGAACAGGAGAGTTGATAGAGGGAACCAATCACGCAGAAGCAGACTCCAACGACCGCGACGCACCGCAACGCGTAGCAGACGGTGGAATGACAATGACGACGGAGAAAAGTCTTCCGACCAACCACATTCTGCCGAAGTGACATCACGCAGCTGAACAGCTTGTACAACGACTTGTAAAATGATCAATGAGAGAGGTTAAATAGAGATGGGGAAACAACTGTAAGCATTCAAACTCATATGTGTAAAAAGGCAAGACGCGTTAATCCTCCAACCATTTACATTTGAAACTTGTTGTGAAGTACAAGATACCACAGCATCTGCTTCCTGGAGGAATGACAGTGCGTCGCGTGTGATGAATGAATCCGTGAGTACTCCGGTCGAATGGAGAATTGAAACAACTTCGGTCAAATCGTTCAACCTGCACATCAATATCCAACTCATTGAACTCACTGTCCGCCATCCACAGATCGAACCTTCTCGAGCACGCGAGCGAGGACTTCCTCCCCTCGCGCAGACAGCACTTCTCCCAACAGAGTCCCCGATGGCACCGATGGGGCGGAGAAGATGTCCGCCACCACTGCGTCCCCCACCACGCGGACAACCTCCTCGCCAAGCTAATGTATTCATTGACACTTTTAGCCGGATAAATGACAATAGACAAGAATACCCATGCCCATAGTAAGCAATATACCGAAAGAGAAGACACGACGGGGAGGAGGAACGAGAATGTTCGACGACAATCGGAATCCACCAGACGACCAATCAATTCCTCGCGAACATCCAGAGGCAATCGAAGCAATTGGTGGGCCGCCGAGGAGACCTTCAACAAAATCACACACATTTCCAAAATATTCTATTTACGTAATACAAAACTAGAAAAAAAGCATCTAAAATCATGGTGTACAGGAGCCGTTTGAATATATTCCAGAGCCAACGTTATATGTACGTAGCTAAATATCATAGCATACAAGGAAGATCTGTTTCCTTGTTGGCTGTGGATTGTCAATAACAGACAGGTAAACAGACTAGTGTTTATAATTAAAAGAAGGAAACGAGTTTGAATGAACTCTTAGAATATTACATTCAATGTATTCCCGAAAAGTGAAAAAAATACCTTATCACCGCTCTGCCACGTGAGGAGACATAGGAAGAGCGTCTCGTTGTCCACACTTCCCCTCAGTCTCTCCCAGTCAACGTCCTCCATCTCCTCCAGTACATCGCATAGTAAACGAGAAGCAGATATCTAAGAGGATTATCAAGGACGAGGCGCCAACCTTGGAAGGCGCCGGCGCCAGGCGAAGAAGGCGAAGGAAGAGAGAAGAGGCCGAACCCTCCTTCTCGAGGATGTCGAAGAGACCAATCTGTTGGTGCACCAACAACAAGTGAGTATCCTGTGAAGAAATGGATGAAATGGGAGGAGACATACTTGGCACTTTTCCAAAAGCGAGACCGGATGGTCATCAGTGAAGAGATTCCAGAGACGAACGAAACGGTCATCCAGTCGGGATAACACTGCTTCCACTACTCCACGAGAACTGGGCCACTGAATAAACATATCGTCTTATTAGTAAACACGCACATGCAATTAAAATATGAAATTTGGAATCTTAATCTTAATCTTGACCAGGGCTGGGACAAAAAATAATTCCGACCCAAAAAATTTTTTGTACAAAAAATAACAAAAAACTTAAAACCCAAAAAACAAAAACAAAAATTTCTCCTGTACTAAAATTTCAGGCAAAAAATGTGAGCAAGTTTTGCATGTGTGGCAAGCATTTACAGAAACACTATCAGAATCACAATTAGCAACG
>JACMIJ010001509.1:0-12218 GCA_014805365.1 Koerneria luziae
AATTCGTAAACTTAATCTATTGCAGAAATATTTATTGTGAACCTTGTGATGTGTTCAGATATATCACCATCTCAGAAACTTGTTTAGAAAACTTGTTGTTATATTATAGAATGCATTTCTTCCGCACGAAACAGATTGTATAATTTTTATGTATTATCGTATTCTAACTATATTCTCATGCAATATTATGCCAAGAATTGCAGATAGTTTTATTCATACTCTGTATTATTATATAGGTCTTGCCTAACATGAAATCTCCATCCAAATCACCCCGAAGGTGCTTTTCCGTCTTTCCTCTCCTCTATCAAACTGTGATCCAGTGAACAGCCATCTCCTTTATTTTTTTTATTATTTATATATTTTATCTTTATTTATTTAAGTACAACACCTTACAGTTTTGCCATTCATGTTTGTATGGGCGGAGCTTGTGCATTGCCCTCATTTCACCTCCGGTGTAGTGTATTATTCCACTAAGTGGATCGCCCACAAAATGCAAATAAAGTATTACATATATACTAACAACGTTTTTGATCTACCAAAGTTTATTTCCTGCTGCCTATCTCAACGTTGAAACTAGAGTGGTTGTTGATACCTATATTTATCTCGTTATATGGTAACACATACGGATTGAAACTCCTTGTGGCCCTGCTTTAATGTGATGCTCAGACAACATAAGGTCTCCTTTGAACTCACTTCCCAACACCGAACATCTCTCATGTACAGTCATACCATGCTTGTTGTTAGCCAGTGATCCAGACCTCCCAGGTTGTTTCCACATCCCGTTATGTCCACCGGCATGCTTTGTTATCCATTACCTGTCTCTTTGATCCCTTTGATCTCGCCGCCTCTTCCTTTCCATCCTCTTTCGGTCTGTTCAATCTAGCGTGATTTGTTTATGAGCCGGACCCAAGTCAAAATATTTTTCTAACCGTACCAACGGTTTCTGGCAATGCCCTTGAAGAAGACATACGCGGGCAAGACAATGACAGACAACTAATGAGGACAAGTGGAAACCGAAAAAGGGACTGAATGGGGGCATGCTTTACAATCTACATAAAGATTACAAAGGTTGTACTCTGTCCACATTATTCCTGATAAAATGATTAGCTTACAGGGAAAAGCTTTGGGATTGCATCGGTTTTGTGATGCATGCTGAAATATCATAGCTTACGTTTTCCAAACTGTCACTTCCTGAAAAAAAATGAATGGTAAAAATGTATGAATGTAGATTGTCGATAGGGAAAGCGTTGGTCTCTCTCATGGGTTTTGTCCGGTGTTTGGGGAAAGAAGAAGTTGCTTGGGCAACTCCTCCGATCACATTATGCAAGGCGGACGGTCGCCGCGGGCTACGCACACCAAATGCCCGAGCAACCGAATTATTCCTCCGACACACGAGACAGGCTCCCGCCACGATCATGGAGGTGAGTGACAGTGAGGGATACGGTAGCAAACAGTAGTTGGGAAGTGTTACGGTAGAATGTTCTTGTTCACAAGAAGAGAAGAGAAATAGGAGTGTCTCGTCGAAGTTACTGATAGACGAAATCCAGTTTCTGTTGTTTTTTGCGCTGGTGGAAATTGTAGTAATGCGTAGTTCTCCAAAAAAATAGATACTTATTAGGGAACGAAGAAGCTGGACAACATCTGTGAGCGGCTCAAGTTGCGATTGGAAGAGCGAAGTGGAGAGGAAGCCAGGTCAGTTGTGCACGCAACAAAATACTAACAATAAGAAGAAAAGAGTTATCTTATTACCAGATACCCACCGTATTATAGTATCATGTTTGAATAGCCGTGACAATCATGGATTGACATGGAAGATTTGCATTCCCCGCCGACATGTTACCATGTATGTTATTCGGTTACGATATTCCATGTACCAGTGAATGTTCAGTTCGAGTGGAGATGAGATCGACGTGATCTCGTTCGGAATCGGTTCGGAGGCAATCCAAGGAGATTCGTCGTATCCAAATATGGAATGGATCGTCGACTGTCGAGTGGGCAGATGCACACACAAGGGACGCAATCATGCTCATTGCACACATGACAGGTAACAGAACAAATAATTGCCTTATTGTTGTTAACGCGTTAATGTTGAAATCACGAAAACTGTTGGAACTCGTCAACTCTTCATGTAGTGCTGTGTTCTACGTACCCTGTTTTTTCTAACAATACTATCGGAAGATGAGAATCATGTTCGGTGATCATCAAACATATGCAATGAGCCTAATGTATAGAAAGGAGACCATAAACAGTATGTAACGACGTAGATACATACAAGATTCTACCAACAAAGAGAAGGAAATCCACTTTGTAACTGTTTGCAATACATTTGCATGTATTAGTGTGACCAATCAGATTGTAGATGTCACTTCACCTCCGATGATTCGCTGATTATTTCGAACCACGCGAATTGGTTCCACGACGAAGGACCCCTCCCCCCGCACATCTCATTCTGCCATCTGGACACTCCGTGTTCCATCTCCGAATGTCCTTTGGATGGGAGGAGAAGTCACTTCCATTGTGAGAGATGCCGACAGGTAATGGAGCTACAGTTATCATCCAACATATGTGTTATTGACTTCTAAATTGTATAACTCATTGTCAGAAGAAATTACAGACAATTAGTCTTTTCATGAGTATCAATTCAGACCATGAGTCCAACGGGATATTGATCAGACGCCTACTGACTGTTGGCTGACAGAGCGACCGCATGTTACTTATTGTGTCAATTGTTATCTCAAACTGTTATACCTCAATTCCGTTATTTGAAGTCTATCATTTTGGCGGAAACGGCGAGAGTCACAAGGGAAAGACAGATTCTATGAAGATGGCTGACATGTCCGTGTGGTTGTCATGAGAATATTTTGGTTGCGTAACGGGCAAAGCCAAAATAACACAGAAGAAACATACACCACTGTAACTGATGTTGCTGTAAATGTAATTGATCTTGGATGCATCTGTGAACTGTATTGATCCATGACGGATCCATAACAGTATATTCTATAGCTCTTTCCTCCTCCGCTCTATACATCTTTCCTCTTCTGACAACTCTGTTTACAGTGCTACGTGGACGATTATGGTGAGACGGTGCATCGATGTGTCCGTCTGGTGCCGTCTCCGATTCGCATTCCTCATCCTCATCCTCCTCCAGCTCCGAACAAGATCCTTCATCGTCCTCGCGCCCTCCAAGCAGTCAAAATGCCCAGCATATGCTGTCGTCCATTTTGCAAGCTGAAGAAGAAAGAGCACTTCCATTGTTCGCAGTGCGGACAGGGATTCTCCTCCAAGGAACGCCTTATATCGCATATTCACAAACACGTGTAAGTGAACAATTTTGTAAGATCTATGAATGTAATTATTGTGCTCTCAAAAACGCGTTTTACCTCTTCCAAACGAGCATTTACTAACAATAAGAATGAAGAACACTTGAAGGAATGCTACATGTTGAAGGGATCCGTATGTTATCATTGTGGAAGTATAAATAAATCATGTTCTCAGCCTGGGATTAATACAAAATGCCGGTTAACTTAACGCTTCGCACAGAACAAAAGTTCAGGAACAACGTGGAGATGCGAAGAGAAGTTATGAAGATGGAAGTGAACAAGCCGAGGGACCTCACACGGACACTCACGAAGGTTCTCCCGTCGCCAGTCCCTCCTGTCCCTCCTACTCCTCCCTCAACCACCCCACTTCTACCAAGTCCAAAACATCCTCTTTTCTCTATAACCAAGATTTCGTTAGGCATTCCGAATATGGAATAACCGAAATTGTTTGTTGAACAAAAATAAACAGAGTTTCAGAACTAAATAGTTTTAAGATTTTTGTTGTTAGAAGATTTTCTTTTTAGATGATAGTATATAGAAAAAATGTGATATTATCTATTATTTGACGAGAAAATGCATAACTTATTAAGGGTATCCGCATAGCGCAAAAAATGTAGTTTGCTTGTATATTCTATAGTTTTGAAGGAAACATGGCATCGTGCACATTATTATCTCTCTCTCTCTAACTAAGATGGACCACTTTTTCTAATTGTAAGATTAACTATTAAGAACTACTCGTTAATATTGTTGTATTATAGTAAAAGTGCGCTATACTCTAGACTGTCAACAAAGGAAGACCCGCCATTAGTCTTCTTCCGCCCCATCTGGACGGAATTCATTGACCCGCCAGTTGATGCATTTCGTCTGTAGAGCTGACTGATTGGTACAATTGATTTGTCTGAGTTATTTTGCAATGTGTAGCCAACGGCAGATATGTATTGTGGAAGCTTATTGTTAACAAAGTATCAGAAACTGCGTTTATGATGTTATTTAACTTTGTTAATTCTGTGTGTACAAATGTTTTTATTCCTTGTTAGGGGATAAACAAATAAAATCAACGCTCTGAACAGCTGATAAATTATAAGATATCTTGCTGGTCTTTTTTTCGTTTTTAAGTCTGAGTGTTTCTTCCAATACAAATCGGTTTTCTACCTCAACAAACAATCATTAGTTTGAAACATATGAAAAAGCTTATGTGTCTTCTTCTTCGCTCCTCTGAACTGAACTCCTGTTCGGTCCCCAAATATTCCTTGATGCTACCAATACGACTCCATGTCTTACGTTATTGTCTTCAGTTATTGTTTCGACTGCCATCATCATATTGTTCTTTTCATGCAACATTGGTTTGCGCGTACCTTTCATTTGTTGCTCGAAGAGGAAAATCGAGACCAAGAGAAAATGAGAGAGAAAAAGGACGAAAGCATCAAGGAAGAGCTTGGAAACGCCCAAACAAATACGTAGCTGCTCATAACCGACCACCGCTTCCAGTTCTGCTTTTGATTTTTAAAATAATGGAAATGTGATGGAAAAACAAATTTTCGATTAATTTTATTTCGAAAAAGGTTGTGTCTTCTTTCTCATTTCTACTGCCGAAGCAGAAACAGAAGACCGCAGGCTGCTTGTCTAGTTAATATTTTGAATTGTGTTTTTGTGTGCTGAACTATTATATTCCACTGTGAACGGTGTTATTATCAGATAGAGACACCTGTGATTGCAAATGGTTAGAGAATGTCTTACAATTAGAATATCTATACTTTGTTTCAAAATTTTATAGTATATGTATCTTATTTTTTCTGTTATACGTGTATCCGAAAATGAAGCACCTAATTCATCTTTTATTCTCTACAACGTGTGAGGTTGCCAAGGTGAAAACCACCAATTACGGGTCAATCAGTTTTTCTGCCTTTTGACCAAATTTGTCTGGGTGGCATTGCAGTCAAGTGTGCATTCAAGCCATTACATACGATTTGGATAGTTTGTTCATGAAGTGCAATATAATACCTCAAGTATAATAGTTTGAATTCATAGCGAATACTTTTGTCCGTAGAGTAACTGTTGTTGGAAAACGAAATGACTTACTGTATGTACTACCTAACAATAAGATTGTGTCTTTCATAACGTTGGAAGCTATGTTAACTAAGAGTATTTATCGCTTGGCGGCTAATATCGAGGTAGGAATGTTCCATGTGTATGGGAATAATTCCAAGCTTCTCGTTTTTTTCATACATGTGTCGTCTAATCCCAGAGGGGTCATTAAGGCGAGCTGCTGCTCACGCCTAGTGTGACTTTCTCGACACGCTGTCCCCTCCCCTTTTTTATCCTAAATCTTCTTTTTTCCCAATTTTCCTCAAATTGTTGCTTTAAAAGCATCCTATTATGCATAGAAACATATAGTTTCCAATGTGGGAAACAACACCATTCATGTCTTCCCCTTTCTCATGTTACCCTACTTCCCTCCCCCGTTTCACTCTGTTTTCCGTATCATGTTGTTTATGTCATCTGGCTTCGCTTGATGTGCTTGTTTATAACTTTCAGTGGATGTCAATTTGTTTGATTTTTCCTGGAGGGAATGATTTGTATTATGTCTGGCTCAGCATACGTATTATATCTTTTCTGTCCAACGGTTCATTTTTGGACCACACACAGTTGTGTTTGGTGGAACACTTTATGAGAACTCAATGTTGATTCTTCATCCTCTAAAGCTTGAATTCGGTGAGATAAAAGGGCAATGAAAAATGGCGCTCGAAATTCGGAACAAAGAACTGTTTTTTTTTTCGTTTTGAGTGTCATTTCTCCATTGTCATGACACAATTGTCATTCCATGAGCTATTCCTGAGCATCCCCGTTCCTATTACATAATGCGATCTAATAAAAGGCGCAATCTGAGTCAATGTAGTCGCAAGCGTTCCCATTCTCCTCACCTACGTTCCCTGCGTAACGGACTCCATCTACCTCGGCCAGACGGTCTCATAGGGTACAAAGCTAATGGAAATGCCCGCAACTATACAAAACTTGTTTCAATAGCAAACATAATTTTGTTTGCTAACAATAAGAGCGTGAATACGAAGAAGTGAATGTTCGGCGCAGCCAAGAATAAGAACAGCTGAGATGAATAAGAAAAATGATAGTGAAATTAGCGAGCATTGTTCTAGGGTTCTTCTTCAGGCGGTTCTTATCTCGATTGTTCTTATATTGTTCGTTCTGATAGGATAAGATGGGAATCAGCTTGTTGTGAAACCGGAGAAGTTGTCGTTGTGCGTTGATAGTCCATCTCATATTTCACCGCCCATCTCCTCTTACCTTGTAGTACAAAGAAGGGGATCAATATCCACCTCTGATTAATATTCATTAGCCTCCTACTATTCATTCCGTTCAAAATTTCCCGCCTTTTCCTTCTAAAAGGCTCGAATTTGAAAAGAACTGGCGAGCGAATAATTGCCCTCCCGGCCACTTGTGTGTTCATAAAAGGCGTGAAGAGGGCGCATGTCGCGTGTATGGGCATTTCCGGTCGGCATCCTTTGAAGTATCTGCATGTCATGATTATCGCGGATGTAGTATAGCCGGGATATGCGGGCTAATAGACGGAATATCTTAGTACCTGAATAAAATATGCAGCGGAGAAGTTGTCGATGTGCCTCGAGAATGTTAAATGTTGCTTGCGATTGCTTCGTGACTCTGAAATGTTCTTTAAGTCTCTCTTGCGATTTGTTGTGTCTTAGCGATTGCTTTATAAAAACACCTTAACTTTTTGTATGCCTCTGTTCAACCAATGAGCACCATGAAACAAAATTCGTTCTCACAATCACAAACAACCAAAATAGATTAATAAGACATACTTATCCCATTTTAGTTTCATTTTTTTCGAAACCGGGAATATAATATTATGAGTAGATGATAATTAGAGTGACTACGTATTGATTCTCGTTGAATATCTCTCCAGATGTCTTTGCCATCTGGGTCCTCTTTTTTTGCCTAATCACCTCCGCTATTTTCTAATTGTAAGGATACAACTTCAAACATGCATGTCTAGTGTTATTCTAACATACATTCCATTCATCCCGTTTTTATCTCTTTAGCACATGAAACTGTGTTTGCTTTTCCGGTAAAGTTGAAGTAACTGCATGTGTTCCTTATTGTTAGAATGCAATATGTATTTCTTTGCTCTTTCTAAAAAAATATATCTTATGATTGCTTGACCAATTACGCTACAAAGCCCGTTATCACTGATAAGATCCCGTATGTTCGTTATGTTATCAATGACCTTTTCCCGTTCAGTTCCTCATGGGGAGGATGGATGTTCATCTCCACCTGCTCTTCATTCTTTTCATCGTCAATCATGGTTCGTTTCCGCTTCATTCTTAGAGTTTCAAGGTTTCAAGAGACGAACACACTTCATTGTAGATGTGCAAGAGAAGATCTCGAATGCAAGACACTTTTTTTCGTATAATGGATGCTTTTGCATTTCGAATGATGCTTGAATGAATGCTACAGCATTGCATAGACATTCACAGACAGTGAGATATTGCAGAAAAACAATGAATCATTTAGTGTTAAAATTGTGGGTAAATGATATGCGCTTCTGCTGACAATAAGAGATATTCTCTGCAGTAACCGGACTTGGGTGTATGCCAAAGATCTGCGATGGCAATGATTTGAACCAGCTGAGGCGATGTCCGGACGGTGACAATTCCTGCGGCGAATTCAACGGAATACGGTATTTTTTTGTTTTCAGTTGTGATTTTTTATAATACAAATAATACCATGTGTTTCCTATTGCATGCGTAATTTTCTTGAAAAGATACGTACATACGTTTTATGGCTCACATAATGTAGTATTTGTTTAATGCAATTTCTGATTGCATGACAAATGTTTATATATGTACGTGAGAGTTGTTATTTTACTGCTCAACATGCACATACATAACACGAGACACACGAAAACCTCTCTCTCTCCAGCCATATGCCTTGTTGCTTCCATTGTATCATCTCGATCGGGGTGTCAATTGTATTGAGGGGTAATTATGAAACATATGGGCTGATCATGTATATCCCGAGGTGTATTGACATGATCCAAGGGCATTGGAATAGTCAATTATTGGCCGTCTATGCATATTCAACGGTTTACTATTACATACTATTATACATTCGATTGCATTAACAATAAGTACTGAACATGTTTAGATCTACCGGACAGATCGTGGAAGCTGTGGATATTCGCTGTGAAGAGAACAAGGTACGTTTTTTTAAGTAAAAGAATCTGCCTTTGTTAAGCCAACACATTTGACATGTTCAAACGAGGATTACTAACTTCCCTCTGCTCATGAATCATGCGAGAATTGAATGCTATTTGTGTTACTGTTTACATTTACATTGTAAACTTCTAATCAACACCATAACATTCATGCAAACAATAACTATACCTCATTTTGGGGTTTGTAACATTTAAATGCGTATCTTGAACTAGCACATAAAGTGTATATTAGGCAGTGCACGCTCCCTTCGATGGAGAGATGTTCTATTGGAAGCCATTCGGAGGCAACAAGGACAGGAAATGTGCTGATCAGGGAGTGAAGATCGAAGGAACCGGACAGTGGCAAGGTAAGAATATTTCTATTCCATGTACTGGCTATTGTAGTGGGGATCATTTGTAGCATGGCGTGCAATTCTTACAATTAGGGTTGACACAGCGTTTTCGAGGGTTCTTATGCAGCTCTTCTTGTTCACCTTTTCCCCATCTCCAGGCTACACTGCGTACATTTCCTCGCTTGATCTGGATATCTATGGAGGCACAGTGAAGAGCGGTGATGTGATTGGTCGTGCCAAGATTCGCAATTGTTGGGAGGTTTGTTCTTACAATTAGTATTCGCAGTTCTTAAGAAAATTGCAATTTTATTGTTAGCTAAACTGACACATAATTTATGTAGTATTTAGAATGAGAGAAAATTATATGTACTAAATCTAACAATAAACAACACAACTAGTTTACTTCAGGAAGAACATCAACGACAAACGCAACCACATATCGAATTCAAGCTGACGAAAGAAGGTCGTGTTGTGGATCCAACCTATCATCTTCAAGACTGTATGTTTTTTTCTGATACACACTTTCTTATTCTGGTCCTTGTCATAGAATCATTGCAAGCAAAACGCTCTTCGTACAAATCATACTGTAAAATGACAACATTAGTATAAATCCATAGGTATACAGATGCATGCATGATGTCAACCACAATCATATGTTGATGGCAGGTATGTGTACTGGACAAGTGTGCGAATCGAACAAAGCGAATCGCATGCTGGGTCCTCCCTTCAAGAGCGACCGTCGATACAACGGAGTCAGGGGATGGGACATCGAGTGCCAGATGATAGAAGACGAATACGAACGGGAGAAACCACGGGCGCCACTCATCTATGCGCCCATCACTGGAGAGGTTTGCAAGAACATTCACAGCCATTCCGCACAGTATTGGTTATACTAACACAATAACTAATAATACATTCAAAGTGCTGTCAAAAACTTACAATTAGTGAATTGAATGATACCTATGACTAGTCGTTGTTGCATATGTATTATATTACATTTACATAGTTCGCGTTTGATATAAATGATTTTATCTCTAAAAATGTAATCGTTAATATTAGGTCCTGGGACGCGCTCGTATCACATTCGACAACACAGGATCGTACTCCGGATGCGACAACGACGCCATGTTCATTGTCGGGACAGGCGCCTGGATTGGTAAGAAGAAAAATTGGAAACTTATTTCTATGGGAAACAGAATAATATAAACCAATACGAGAAACTGTTCAATATACGGCTAATGGGTATGAACAAAAACACTTTATTGAATTTTTTAAATCATCATTTTGAAATGAATGTACTTTACAACGACTATGGTGAGACGGTGCATCGGTATGGGTCTTGTTAGCTCATGCGGAAGAAGTGAGAATTTGGTGGAGTGTGTTCTGTTGTTAGTGTTTGCCATGGATACATCAGCCGTGTTTAGACTTCGAGGTGCGTCTGTACAATGTCCGCTATCGAGCCGATCTCGGATTCGGACGGAAGAGAATTGTACAGGGAGAACCCATCGGGACTCGACTCAACTGCGAGAATTCGCCCGATTCTGTCTTCCTCGAGGTAACAAATATGTGCTAGTCTTACAATTACAAATGCTTGCCTATTGCTATGTGAGCAATGAGAACGTGTTCACTATTCGTGAAAAAGGTTGTTTCATTACTTTGACGCTCAAAAATAGTTATCTTTTGAATAGATCATTTATATTGGCACACGTGCAGGAACCATAACAACAGCTTTGCATATATACATACATAAAATAAAAAAACGTTATTCATGTGTATAACGGATACAACGATTCATGTACATATAATACATTGAAATGTAACACCAATTACAATATTTAACTGAAAGAGGAACTTGCAGGTTCGTTACCAGGGCCGCGTAGTGGACATCACCGATATGATCACGGCTGACAAGTGCAAGTTGCCATCCTTCATGGACTAGACCCGGCAGAACAACGAAAGACCGAACAGGCAGTGTTCATCTAGTGACTATCTATTGTTATTATATTGTTTTTTGTACATTCAACGTGCTAATAAAAAGTGCCTCATCAATTGCAAAGGTACACTACAAGGGGGGAGTGGGTCGTTCGTTAAGAAGGAGCTCCGGGAAGAGCTTGTACTTGGTAGTCTTCCGGATCATAGCAAAGGTCCACTTCCACTCGAGGAAAGTTCTGCAGAAGGAACAGAAATCAATATTCATCATTTGATTCAGAACTAACAATATGCGAATGACATTAGTGGCAATATTTTTAATATAATATTCACTAATTGTAAGAACGCTGCGCTGTGGTTGTTCGTATGCGGAAATCTTTTTAGATTGTATTGTAGAAACATAAAAACTGAAAAATTGATAAGTAATTTGGAATACATTATCTATTTTCTATGTCCCCGTAAAGTTTTGCTGTAAAACATGAATAAATAAGACATAGTCATGTGCTTTTTCTTTGATAATTATGTGCGACTTTCAGTCTTACAAGCCTGTTCTTACAAGCGACTTTTAGTCTTACAAGCAAGTCATAAGCACATAAATGGAAGTTACACTATCATCCTGAAGAAGTCAGCGTCTTTACTCGTTCTTTGACAAAAATCATTGCAATTAGCAAAAAGATTGAACTTACCGACTCGCGATGGCCGGGAAATGGAACGGTAGTGAAGTGATGTACAGGCGGAGCCGTCAATTGAGGTTTTTTGTCTCTCGGAGCGGAAAAGCAACTGCCCATTGGAAGATGGACGAAGGGAATAACACCCTTGGCAACCGAAGAGAGGACCGATTTCCGGAGAGGAGGATCATGCTTCCCGGTGGTGGCTGTACTCGAGCAAGTCTACGATGGTCCAGCATTCTTTCAATATGTCATGCTCTACCACAATTGTAACACTTATTTACTTTGTAGTATTCAAGCCCTATAATTTTGGGCAAAACACATATGTAGTTTACAGTAGAACAACGACACCAAAGCTACAAGCAGTAGTGGTTCAAACAGTTGTTTGTTTCTCATAGCCGCAATGGCTGTGTTTGAATGGCATCCGTCATATAACGTGTTTATCGCACATGTAATGCCTGACTTACAGAAGGGATGAGATCAAGACTAGAGACTCCTGTGACCAGAAATGGTCGAGGGATAAAGCAATGGACGGGTGATTCGTGTATACAGTACTGGCAATACTATGTGGTGAAGGAATGGAGGATTCAAAACAGAGCGGCGGTTGTCGAGTATCAGTACATCATATTCGAAGTACTGTAAGCTAATTCTTCAAAAATAATGCTAATAGTGAAACGATTTAGAGTTTTATAGAAGAATCGTTCTTAGCCAAATGATT
>JACMIJ010001510.1:0-12218 GCA_014805365.1 Koerneria luziae
CCCCTGTCCCTGCCCCCTCCTTCCAGGTACGAGCGAACATCATTTCCCCACCACCACCACCACCTATGCCCCGCCAAAAGGTGTGTGCAGGACATGTCCAATTTTCACGGCCCCGCCAAAAACAAACGACCCAAGCACTACAAGAGATTACTCTTTTCCTTTTCAATGGGGCGGCCCAATGGAGAAACAAACCTCTCACGCTCTTTTATACTTGATAGCCCCCCTTATATGCTACTTGGACCGGGCAATCGGCGCAAAATACGTCCAAGAAAGGGAACGCGACGATTTGAAATGGCCAAAAAACGTGTTCGTGGCAATACACATGATAATCAATAAAATAAAGCGAGTCAGCACCAAAAGTGCGTCTTCGCTGTTAGGCTTAAGACGCAAGATACGCACTTATGATTCCTGGTCACCCTGTATATTGTGATATGCCAGTGCAACTTCAACCAGTTCAAAATTTGCATATCCCATTGTTATTGAGACTGCTATTTTTGTTATCGTACGCAAATTAGGAACGGCAGATCGGCGGAAACAACATGCTGTGATCAGAGGGACACGCATAGAAATGTATAAATACACTAGGCTAGAAAAGTTTAGGTGCGAAAAATACCATGGTGTGGGCAGTGAAAACAAAGACTCTTGAACATATCAGTGTCCTTTAGTTCAGCTGTGGAAAGGACGTGTTGGGTTTCTTTGTCGAAGACCAAAACACGTGCCGTCTTCTGCTATCTTCGTAACAATGGCATTTAGGTGGGACACAGACGCCGGATGGTCTACCACTGTCAACCCAGAGCTGGATGACGGAAGACCGAGATAAAGGCAAGCTTGATATTTGCTGCTTATTCGGTATTCAGTACTTTTGCTCACTTCGTAGGTCATATACATCTTCGATTACTGTATTTTCATTTCTTATTGACAACAATCTAGATCAAAATCCCCTGCCCCCCCCCAGCGCGTTCAAGTGAATCTTTGGTTTGGCAGCAGTGAATTTGCCTCCGGCCACCGCGCTTTCCCTCCGACCCAGTATTACTTTAGTTTATAAGCAGATAAATAATGCATCGCCAAAAAAGTTTTCAAAACGACGCTGCGAGGGCGAGTCAGGAAGTGAACCGACGGACCAGCTGACAATGAGAAGGTGGCACCATATTTTTACCCTTAGGGGTCAAAGAACTCCTTATCCGCTGAAATATTGTGCTCACAGGCCTCAATAGTGAAATATCGTTTAATAAACTTTTCTTCGTTGACTTTGTGAACATAGACCACAACACAAAGTCCTCGAGATTAACAATAATGTGTATTCAATGATATTCTATGATTATCTACGTATTCAGTGTGGTTCTTGCAATACCAACGAGGAAGCTACTTAAAGTAACATAAGAACTGCAAGTAGCGACAATCACGAATGACAATGACAACTTGGAGGGGAGTTGGAGGAAGAGAATGGGATCAGAGAATAGAATAGGCAAAGGTCAAGAAGTATGCAACCACCGCAGTTACTTTCGAAGGTAAAGGGAAAGTAGTGAATCTTAGAACACCAAACTGGCTTGAAAAGCAAGTAAAACCTGCGTGCACAAAGTGGTCAGAATGAACTCTGCGTGTTAGGTGTTACGTTTGCCTGACTTCGTCCTGCACTTACTTCCAGATATACTACTGGGGAATCAAGGAAAAGCAAGGTAGCACTATCGGTCATATCTTATGAGTCATATGCATGGTTTAGATGCAGAAACTTATGTGGCCCAAAGCTATGTAATGCTTTTTTCTAACAATAAGGAGCTATTCACTTACTGTTGTGGCTCGCAGAAGGCGCATTCTGATTTCCACTAAGCTACCAACTTCTCCTCCCCCTTGGTTCCTCTCTCTCTTCCGGGTAAGGCAAATCTCCACCCATGGCATGATACATTTGAATATGGAATATTTCAAAAAGAAGTGGAACCATTCTTATTGTAGAGCAATGGCTTAAGACAATGAAAAAGTGGGTTCTTTATTTACTGGCTTATTGTTACAACAAAACCGAAAAATTATGCCAGGATTGCGCTTCAGAATTAATGTAGAAAGTTCGGGCTTTGGGTATGACCATAGTTTCATAATAGTTGGGTGAGGATTGTATGTATCATACAATAAAAAAGCAAGTTAGAGGTTAACGGAGGAAACGTTAGAGTGTCCACAACCAAGGGCGTTGACAATTCCGAATCCCCTGGGGGCCGGGATTAATTTGATGTGATCCAGACAAACATCTAAACGGCGTGTTCTGAACGATGAATTCAACATGTTTTGAGGAGAGTGTTTCTTTCGAATTTGATCATGCTCTTGAAATGTACCAGGGATGCTGTACAGAAATAAGGGGAGATTGCAAAACTAAAACAAATAAATCGATGTCCATAGTACAGTTTACGATACAAAGTGCATTGTGAGTGTTCACTCGCAGCTGCAATCACTTCTGATATAGAGAAGTTGAAAAGAGAAGAATACTAATCCTAAAAACACTTTCATTTAACGAATAGGCATGAAAAACGTACTACATTGACTATGATAGTTTGATACATGATGTTTGGTCACTATTAAGATTCGCATGCATACGTTTGTAAGTAAAGAAGGACATCAAGGAAGAAGACGCACGTGAAAAACACGCCGAATAATTGCGTGTCAAACGCGAAGTTAACATTAGTATGATATGATAACTAACGAATCAGTAGTTATAGGGCTTGTGAACCGACAAGGTCCTGCGCACCGCTTACCAATGGTGTACGGTAAAATACATATTGGAAAGTGGTACGGTAAATACCGCCATGTATCATAGAAATAGATAGCAGACGGTAATTCCACAAGTGTACGAGGAAATAATTGTATGTTTATCAAGTATATCAAATGTAAGATAAAACTAAAACTAATAACAACTGTTACCAGCCGCAGTAGTAAACTCCACTGTTTCCGGTGAGCTTTCAAGTAACCTTTTACAGTGTCAGTGCAAAGTTTTACAGGACATAGTTCACTGGAAACACAGCGGGTTTATGCCAGCGACATAGGTGCCGAGACGGTCGTCTGGTCGCCGACCCGACCCGGCGTGGACAAGGTGTCCTGCCCCGTCAGCGCCACTCCTCCCCCTTCACCCCCCTTCAGGCCATTCATAGTAAATGTCTCCCTATGGGGTTGCACGAAGATTGCGCTGTGAATATTTGGTAGGTAAGCAATCGCATTGATGAAGGAGAATGTTAGTCATCGGTTGCAACAAGTAGCTGGTAGATCAATTCGTGATAACAAGACTTCGAACTATTGTACGATGAACTCACTGAATACTGCATTTCAACCTATTATATTATATGTGACTTTTTCGTTTCAACTGTGAGCTTAATTTGGTCTGACCTAGAGCAATACTAGTCAGGGCTGTGCTTTTTTCGGTTGCATTTTTTTCGATTTTTCGGGTTTTGGCGAACAAAATTTTTCGACTCGAAAAACGAAAAAAGTTAAAACTTTTTCGATCCGAAAAAAAAGAATGTAAAAATGAAGGAATATTGCAAATTTTCGTTCAAATCAGAAAAAATTTTTTGCTTCACAGACCACAGTGAGGAAGCCAATCGTTAGAAAAAATGATCAAAACGTGCTAGAATTCACTGAAGAGATGCCTGCTGCATCCCAAAGCGCTTTGTAAGCATTTTGTTATCATAAAACGAAAATTTTAGACTAAAGACGTGTCTCAATTATTTTTCGGTTTTTTCGAATTTTTCGGATTTTGAAACCGAAAATTTTTCGTTTTTCGGTTTTCGAAAAAAATTATTTTTCGAACAGCCCTGATACTAGTAACAAGATTGAACGAATACAATATTGTACGCTTCCAAGATTCCTTTATATGCCTTGGGCTAGTTACATTCCCATTCTTTATGGCTTCCTGTACTCATTCCTAACTTGTTTCCTGCATGCCCTATTTAATCTTGAAACTCTTTTTTTTGACTATGTACCCCCTATGTCCCTTTCCTTATTATCAGTTCTTTTCATTTCGAAAGTCTTTTCTATGTACCGTGGAATAATGGAAGTGAAACAGTATTCATTACTGAATAGGGACACAAATCGAGCAGCTGAATGTGATTCGTGAGCTACTGTCGTATTTTGCTGTAACATGTGCTGGTCTTCCTAGCTGTCCTATCTAAGCGGGAAGCACCGACCCTGCGAATGCGGGAAAGGTGTAAGGAAGAAGAAGAAGATGTGTTGGTCTTCATCGCTAGGTTTACTCCTTAGCCTCGCTACGTTCTACTCTATCAGCTCCAACAGAGATCAACGAAATCGTCTGCAATTAAAGGCGGAATGAAAGAATTGGGCGTTTCTGGGAGGTGTCAGACCCACAGGGGATACTCTGAGAAAAATAAGCTTCCAATAAGCCTCAATAGTGCTGCAGTGTTTAGAGCTCGTTTTCTTCAGCGTTATTCTTCTTCCGTAATTTTATTGAGAATGAGTGTTATAAACACTCACGCGTTAAGGAGTTATTCAATGGGTGGATAGAGTCAGTAATGCTGTTTCGTTAGTACTGAACACTTCCTATGTAGTCTTTAGCTGGCTTACACCCATCTCTTCAGTTCTCGTACGTATGGACCCGATTCACGGATTCAGGACAGAGGATGCATTCGATCACCGTGGTCTCTAGTAGAGATGAGCAAACTACAACTTACAATTAGGAATTATCGGCATGTCGTGTCGTTTTTACTGCGACATGACGTCATTTTTCAACGTTTCATTGTATTGCACATCGCTAAACAGCTTTTTTATTGTTAGTAATCAGCCCTGCTCCTTTTCTTGGTATTTGCTCATCTCTAGACACCGCCGAGTGACATGTATTTCACAGCTCTTCATGACCACCGGTCTAGTGTACCTTATTGGCATACAGAAACAAAGAAAGTTGAAGAGCGAACGAAGAGATATGTAAATTTTCAATTGGCAGTCAATGAACAGCTTCAAAACGCTGTGTACCTATGATCAGTCTAGAGAACCCTTGGTTCATCGAATGGGCGAAAAATATATGATGGCACTTCTGACTAGATTGCGTGTTCACAAGAGGCTGGACATGGCGCCTTTAGGGGCTTGGCATGCTAAATTTGGAAGTTCCTGTCTATAAAGCGTTTTTTTATTAAATATAATAATTGTAGTGAGCTATAATTTTGACAAGTTTGCGATACAGTAATGATACCAGGTCCCGAATCCAAGAAAGCCAAAACAAACCTGCAGCTCTTGTTAGTGTATCAGAATTACACTTTGCTTTTAAAAATGCTACTGAAAATGATTTTATGTCAATTTTTTGCAATCTGTAATGGCTGAGCTATTCTGAACACTTATTTCTGATCGTCAAACAATAATGATTACCTAGACTTCCCATGAAGCTCTGAAAAGACCCAATAACAGCAGAAAAATAAGACATCACGAACAACGAATACTATTATGTGCTCACTTTTCCATTGTCGTGGGTGTGTGCTGCACTGCACAACAAAAGGTGAGGAAAATGTGGATCAAGGAAAAAGCTTGCCGAGCAGAACACACAACGTGTTTGCTGCCAAGCACAGCAATCAAACAAATTTGAAGACATGAAAAGACAGTAAGAAAGCTAATGATAGTAATAAAAACTATAACATAGTTTAAAAAGTTATATCATATCCCATATGTATCTAGTGTGTGCAGCTGTACATACTGGACCTATAAAACTTAAATTATAATAGTATCTAATAAGACAACTGAACTAATAACTAATAAAGAATACTACATTTCTGCTGGGTCGTTTTTTTTAATGGTCATTTTTGTTAGTTCGGTTATATTAGCTACATTGGAATGATTTTTGGAATTAACCTGCCTTGTATTTTGCATCGCTATGAGTACGTGGTGAAACACAAAGCTTACGTGAGTTTTTGGCAGTTCTTCGACACTCCGGGCAAAAATCACGCTTTTCTGTTTCAGTTTGATGAGTTTTCGCGCATAAAAAGAGCAATCCGTATGAGTGCCACCGTGTAAATGGAACACCAAAGGGACTACACTCTGTTCGAATGAAGGTTTAGACGAGCCTTGGACAGCATTCACAAGCTATACCTGGCACATACTTTGCTCGTTTCTCACAGTACGAAAAAATCGACAGTTTCCGTAGATATTCGTTTAAGCACACATCCTATTGCGCAGAAAATGTGGGTATGTAACAGAAATACCAAAATATGGCTTTTCAGCACTTATAGGTGAATTAATAAGCAAGCAATCACGATCACTACGACGAATCTTACAATTTAATGTATATATTTAATATTGCATAAAAGGAATGAAAATTTGAAATAATGTTTGAAACAAAAGGTCCAATTGCATAAAACAAAATGTCAACAAGTTGGGAGAGGCGGTGACTGAGAGTTCACATCTGTTCTACACTACAATTTATAGGCTCGTTGATCAAAACGATCTCTCTAAAATGTTTTTGTTTCGCTTTATCTTTGCAAGCCTTCACTTTCATCTCTTTTTTACCCAAACATGCGCATTTTTAACATTAGTCCAATGTTTGGGCCCATATTTAAGTGGAAGCTGGCAACGGAACGTTTTGGGCATCTTCCGTGGCTGGAAAACAGATTACAAGATTCAGCGATCAGCATATGTAGCACAACATAAAATACTGGCGACCCAAGTTCGACTTACAATTATTTTTCTACATAGTATACAAGTAACTTACAGCTTCACTGCAGTGAAAACCGTAGTTGGGGCTAAGAGTACTTTGGTGGCAGGCATTGCCAACATCGAATGACTACCACGAGTAACATCAGAGGAAGAACTCATTTACTCTCCGTAGTAACAATGGGATTACAGGGCCCAGCTGGCCAAGGAGCAAAGAACAAATACTCTCGAATTGACTATTACTCCTTTCTTTTGTTGAGATAATTTAATGCTAATGCTTGTAAGTAATATAAGTAATGTAAGAAAAGTAAGAACGCACCGGCAAGAGAAACGCCAAGTCGTCAAGAACACTCATCTCTCTACTAATTGTAAGTAACTCTGGCCAGCTTTTTGCTCAAGTACTAAAGATACGAATTAAGAGTTATTTACATTTAGAGTTTCTTCTACGAAGAAACTCTAAATGTAAATAACTAGTTACATAATATTAATTTAATGCGGCATGCTGCTTTCCGGTCTAAAATGCCTAATTTGCATAAAAAAATTTTAAAAAATTCTAACGCGAGAACAAAGAAGTGTGTTGAGATTCTTATTATGGTGTGGTAATAGCTGAAAAAAGGTACGCACAATGCGAATTCTCGAGTCTTTTGCAAACGCGGGAGTTCATGGGAGTTTGAAACAAACAAAAAGAAAAGGGACACCCTCTAACAAGCAAAACGGGTGAAGAGGAAATGAAGCCCAATGTGACACCGGGTAGCAAGCGCGAGGAGAGAATGAGAGAGATTCTTAGAACCGCGTAGACTATTACTAGTTTCATTTTCACAGTGATCTTGCAATCATTCATGGGCTTCCCTGTTGGGCTAGGTCTTCCATCTTATAGCTAGTCAGTTTTGGCAATAATGAGCGGAAGCAGACAAGTATTGCTTTATTTTGTCAGAGCCGACAGTTCCAGAGCAATAAAGTAGATGTTTGTATTTGCGAAAGATTGGAAAGGCACATGAAAATACAGGAAATGTTCAAATAGAAGGGGTAAAATATCCCTGTGGCTCTCTAAAGGTGGAGAAAAAGTGGGCGCTGGCACCCGGGAAGCGGTGGTATGCATAAGAATTGAACTGTTGTGTTTCATAAATTCCAATTTACTGATAAGCTCGAGATTTATGATAATAATATTCCAGATATACACAGATATATGATATCCACTGAGCAAACAGCATTTGAAATGTTTTCGCAAACCCACGACTTCTTCAGCAGAGGAAGTGGACGATTGAGCTTCGTTCGAACAGACGAGAATTGTTTTCTCGAAAAACGCATTACTTACTATTCACTGAGCCCCAGACAAAACGAAGGTGAACTATTTGCAAGGATTTCGGCGGGAATATTTGAAAAGGACCTCGGGCATTGTCAACAGTTACGAAATCATATAGCCTTCTAACGAAGTCGTCACAGGCTGATGTTCTTTGTATGAATTCATTTTATTATAGATATTTAGACCGAGTCATCACAGAATCATAGCCGCTGACTTGGTAACTCAATTTGCATATTTTGAGAAAGAGATATTCAAAAGAACAAAGATGATATAGGGATTTTCATCCCGGCCCGAAAACCATCGATTCAAAACGCTGGCAAAGTCCTTATCCTGTAGCATGAGTTCCTTCTACGAAACAATCTGCAAATGTTATGGATTACTTCTGTAGCTTTTGTACGGTTCAACTATATTTTTACTGTGTGCCCAAGCTAGGGTTTGTCCTATCTAGACGGGAAGCACCGTCCCTGCAATAGCGCGAATAGTGTAAGGAAGAAGAAGAAAAATTGTATTTTCTAATTGTAAGGTACATACATGTGTTTCAAAAGTCCTTCCTGGTTCAGAAGCAAAGAACGGCCTTATCTACACGTATGTGCCTGGCAACTGCTCAATAAAATGCTACACGTTTTTCTATATATCAGCCGTTCCTTCCCTCGAGAATTGGATGCGCTGGACATTGAAAGAATTGAACCCCCCCCCTACCCCGCAAACATTACCACTCTGCATGGTGGGCACAGGCTAGCAAGTACAAGGGAAATCCCTTACTTCCAAAAAAATGGTTTATCCTGCTGGTAAATAGTAAAGCAAAGGTGTCCCGAAATAAGGCTGGTAGGATATATAATATCATATTCTGTAGAACGGGTGAACGAATCTATGATAATTGTATGGGACAAACCCGACTAATTGTAAGTTGAGCGAAATTGTAAGCTAATTGTAAGTTGTTAAAAAAAGACATGGAAAATTGCTAAAGCAGTTCAGCCCCACTGTGTTTTCGTACTGTCTGCTTAAATTCTGTGATTTTCAACAGTAATTAAGTAACAAAGCGCGCAAATAGCAAGTTCTTATTGTTAGGTGCGCTTAAATATTTTGATTGCAAAACGTTCCACTTCCTGCAACGGATCTATGGTCTGAGCATTCAATACATCTTGTAAGTAGTTACGTTTTTTCGTGTTCTCTCAACATTTTCGCATATTTCCCCAGTGGCCTAATTTTGCAAGAAAAAAAGAGCGAAACATGGGGTAATCCGCAGAGCACTCGAAGTGAGTAACACAAAGCGCTACCAGTAGTACTCATTACTCTAGGAAAGGTAATTTGCACTAATGTAGTACTTTTAACTATGGCTACTTCCTGTTCTGCTGTTTTCTAATGGAGGAGAGGTCACTTATTGTTTCCAGGATAATGAAGCCTGCGTATACCAGCTTTTGAGAAAAAAAGAAATGAAAGGGAGCAAAGTGCATACGGCCAACACCAAATCTGATAAGTTGCCGGGTGCCATTGAATGTTATGCCCAATTTTGATCGGTTGTCTAAGTTGTGACCTAGGAAACTCGTATAATGCGGAAAGCGGAAGTTAGTCCGCAAGGCAAGCTTATCGTTATGTTCAAGAAAGAATATAAAAGAAAATATTCCTACTAAGATAGAATAAAACCTTATTATAAAAATATTAGTAATTATTTTCCTGAGAAAATCAGAGACCAGAATGGAGTTCCTTTGTGGATTAACATGACAGATGCTGATGAATCGGCCAGTCGGAGGGCCTTTAAAAGCGATTGTTTTGCGGCGAAAAGTGGGAGGACGAAATCAACGTGAGTGATGTTGCTTTCTGGTCTGGAACTGCGAAGTATAACAGCATGTTATACTATTTCATTTCCCATTCAATATTGTTTTTATTTTAATTTACTGTGTAGCAAAACTATTCCACATCTTTAATTTTATATATTATTGGTGGAACACTAATGGCGCAAGTGCTTATGCTAAGCGCTTGCACCATTGGTCTCATATTCGGCTAATTGTAAGAATCGCTAACATAGGACTGTGTTAAAAGCAACGTAAGGGTATGAACAGACGAGTTACCATCTCGTATCAGCAAGAGAACATGACATCAGTTCAACAGCCAATGGATTGTAAATTGAGGAAAATGACTGCTATTTGACCTCGGCTTTAATCATTATAAAAACAGCGGGAGGTGCGAAAAAGAACGCGGAAATGAAACATGAAAGATCAATGGATTGCATTGAAAACGGAGAAGCAACGGTTGGAACGGTACAACCGCTGGTCGACACGCGACGCGCCTACCGCACGCAGCTAATGAATGCGTTACAAAAAATAAGAGGACGTAAGATGAGCGATATGCATGCGTTCGAATCGCGAGGGTGATGGCTGGTCGAATGCCCTTGGGCATTCTCATATTATTTCGTGGAATTGGTCAGAGTTATCAGACAGAGATCTCAGCTTTCTTTGTTAAAATTACGAAAATAATATTCAATACTGATATACTTATAAACTTGTATACATTGTACCTTTGAACACAAAGGTTGCAAGTTGATAGCACATCAAGTTTGAACGAATACCGTTCAAATTCTTTTCCAATGAGAGTACAATTGTTCTTTAAACAAGCTGTAATTAGCATAACTTAGGTCATTCTTCTGGTAATGAACGTCCGCAATTCGTTCTTAATGGCATTGTTGTTTGATCGCAATAAGAGTGCAATTTGCATTGAAATTGTCTTGCTGATCCCAAAAAATACTTTGAGTACCACTAATTGTAAGATTTTTTGCAACTTATTGAATTTAAGATAGCATGATTTCAATATTTAACGCTTCATCAAACAAATTGAAACGAATTCATTCACTTTTTGTGTAGAAAAGACGAAATAGATTTCTTGACCAAAGAAGCTCTCAACGATAAATAATGGACTGCCCACCAAGTGTTTTGAATGAGCTTAACCGGATGCATGTGTGTGTGCAATAATAGAGGGATGAAGCTACGTACGGGCTCAGTTGCTAAATGAAGAGGTGAAACGAAGAATGGGCGAAGCGAAATCTGCCAAGATGTTAGCCAATTCTTGTTGGTAATGCTGGCTAATTTTTCGATTTTGTTGTTGTGTCCTGAACTTTTTATGCATATGCAGGAAGTTATGTTGATTGTAGCAAATTTTCCGAAACACAAAGTTTGGCATTGCTAACTGATTATCAAAATTAACTTTGCATATTTGTTTCTAATAAAAAAAATTAATAGATTATATTCGTATTCTTGAAAAGACAATATAATACTCAAGATATATAATTTTTTTCTCTGCAGGATCAATTTTTCTATAACTCCGTGTGTTTTTCTTCAAAGGAACAAAGATTTTCTTCCACAAAAAAAATAACTGAAAACAGCTCATTATTTGACAAGGAAGAGCGCAGTGGTGATGGTAATCCTATTCTTGTCGGAATGGAAGCTTTGCCATGACGAAGAGGTTATACTTGCGGAATAAACTTACGTATTATTACCTTCTTCAAGTCAAAAAAGCGGAAGTTACGATAGGTTCAAAACAGTGACAAAAAAAGAAAGACCACTCGCAATGCAAAGCATGAAAGATACGGATGACTTGGTGTTAGATGATATACCACAGTGAGAAAAAGCCCGAAATGGCCACCATTCAGGCATAAGAATATCACAGTTCTATATAAAAGTAAAACTTACATAGATCAAACAGTGAACAGAATCAGAAATAACCAGAAGAAGCAAAGCAAAACACAATGCGACCACAGAATATTTTTGCCGTTTGCCTAATCTCCGCTGTCAGTTATAGCGGGCGATGGGCTTATGGCATCAAATTAAGTATTTGCTGACATTATGATCATTGTGAAGCATTTCGGATTGTCTGTGATACCGGACTTCAAACTTGGTAATTTTATGTATTTATGTGATAAGAATTACAGATACTGTAATTCGTTTTATAACGTTTTATAAAACGAAGGGGCTAGCTGAAAGGTTTATAGGGCTAGCTGAAAGGTTTACGTATGTATATTGGTAATTCCTGTTTTTATTTAGACTATTAGTTTGTTTCTACTTCTAAATAAGCCACTTGATGCATATCTAAATCCCCGCTGCGGTGAGGGTGGTACCAAAAGCGGCGGAAATAGAGATTTGTTTCTCAGCGGTATATATCTGATATTAATAACAGTTCTGTCATTGTGAATTTCGTATGCATGTTGGTTGTCGTACTTTTCAATGCATTGCACACGAGAAAGTGTACCTGGCGGGAATTGGAAACCTTCCCGGTGGAAGAAGGTTCCCGGTCGCACTAA
>JACMIJ010001511.1:0-12213 GCA_014805365.1 Koerneria luziae
TCTGAACCAAAAGTTCTTCTTCGCTTCTAGGCTTAACACGCAAGATGTGCACACGTAATTTCTGGTCACCCTGTACAGCTGCGTCGTAATGAGCGTCGACGTCTCCTGCAATCAGCAAGCTAATGAGATAAATGTTAGTTCTTTTGCACAGCTGCTCATGCACTTGAAATACACAAGCGAAGTCAAAATTTACATATATTGTAACTGGCGTTGACCGACACAGCAAGCTGATATCGATTTTTTTGTAAATTACCCTTCTTCGGCTTGACGTTCGAAAGCTTGCATGAGATGATGACATTCGTGATCCATTACTTTGTCTCATCTCTTCTTTGAATTGCCTTCCACAAAACAATCTTTTCACTCGCGTTCTATACCTAAAAAATGTTTTTGTGCTTCAGGTATGAACGACATCGGATATTTCAGTCCGTTTAATTCGCTCTTTTGTTATTTTGTTTCTTGTTATTCATATCTGCAAATTTTTTGCCACCTCAAAAGATATAGATATTGACTTGTTGGGCATCAATGATGCACATTAGTCTAATCGAAAAGAAAACTAGACATAAGTAACTCATGTACTAGCTAAATGCATTTAAGTCTTACCTTGTAGAAAATAAGTAGTAAAAAACGAAGGTTGATGCAGAGTTGACAAGAGTAAAATGGTTTCTGTGTGTTTTGAAAAAAGTTGCTAGCGCATCTGGCAGAAGATCTCTGTAGACTACGAACTGTACAACGTAGAGAATGTAGGGGATGTGGGTAACCAAGAACACTAAAAGTTGCTCAAACATGTCTCTGCATACCGATGATGATACATAACATCATCTTTGCTGTTTCGTTTTCCTTGGTTTCGTTTGCTGCAATCGCTCTTCTGTGTTTACTCATTTTTATCATCGTCGTCGCAATCTGAAATAATGCTTGTTACCATAAATTTGTAACGTAATGACATTAGCTTTAGCTGTTTCAAAAATATTTGCGATTTATGGACGAATTTTCACATAAACGAGAGAATAGGCACGAAAGTCTCGTTAATAATTCCATTTGGCTATTCGTTCAAACTGTACTTTCTTCTACTTTATACCATTCACTTTTATTACACAAGGTCGGTTGCTGTGCGTTCTGTCTTGATGAGCCTCGGACAGCAGCCTCGGAACTCAAGGAAGTGTCAGGAGTTGATTGTGCTATACAGTGGAAGATTTGATATCATGGTTACCGGATCCTTACCACCAACCGTGTTTCTTTCATTATATTAATTTATGCGCAATGTAGCGCGTTGGTGAGAAAGGGTGAAAAATTGAAAGGGTGCCCGGAAACTGTTGGATCTTGCCTTCATCACGATCCTCGCTTTGCAGTACTTTTCCTGGCTCTCTATCGACTTCTTTCAACCACAATCGCGCCGTTTTGGGATAGTGTATAGAAAATTACCTCACCACCACCAACTTCATCTTCTTCTGCTTGTTAGTATCGTAGACCTCCTTCAGCAGTTTCTCCTCCAAGTGTTCCTCGATACTGTAGTTTCGTCTCAAGTAGCATCCGAAGAACGAACTGATCGTTGTCAGCCTTTGGCGCGTTGCCAATAGCATGGTCTCGCATAGCACACGGGAAGCACAGTCGACGAACAACAGCTGAGGATGAGGAAAGCCGCGTTTCATGTTTGGGGAGGCGACGATATGAGACTTGGGAAGTCGGTGACTTAGTGTTGAAGTTGACTGCAGCGAATAATGAATCAACAGCCTCGTCGTCGTTTTTCTTCTCTGGAAAGCCAACGACGAGAAACCGGGTGGCATTTAGTGAGGCCACTCAGTCCATCGGTGGTCGGAGTTACGTGAGTTCAAACGAATCCAACCTTTCGTTCAGCTTCTTGACCTTAACTCGTTGCTGGCGGGAAGAAGGGTTCAATCTCGGGAAGCAGTGAATGACAAGTCAGTTTGCAACCAACTGGTCATCCCACCCACCGCATTTCAAATAGCTAGTGTGCATCACATTTCTTGGACAACTACGCGCAGTTTTTAACTCTTTTTTTTTGAATATTTCTCGGTCCTAAATGTATGCGATAAATGTAAATGCACGAATTAAATAGTGTGCGCTATTTCCGGGTCATGTATGTTGCAGATCTCTCAGATGTAATGAAACTCCCGGGTCCCACGTTTTTGCGGCGAGCTCCTCGTTGTCGGGGGAGAATCTCGCCAAATGTTTGGCTTTGTGCACCCTCGCCAAAAGCCGACAAATTGGCAACCCCAGCCCTGCGCTGCGGAGCGCAATTGAATGTTCCGGTGGACTGCAAATTACCGACCAATCTGTACAGCGTCCGAGTTAAGCATTCAATTACATTTCTGAAATAATACATAAAAACAAGGACTTATCTACCATGCAATTTGTGACACACACAATACACGTAGGGATAGCGGCTCGGAGAACAAAGAATACAGTGGTAAATATCGCAAGATGCGAATCGCTGTAATCCCATGCATTCACTATTTTTGAGCCGAAGAAATATTCTGAAAATAATGCATACCTCAGATAGTTGCTGGTTTTGTAATTTTCTTAGCAGGTTGACGCTCATGAGGTGACAATTTTGCGAAAAAATTTTTTTTAAATCATTCATGGCAATAACGCATTTGTCTCTCGAAAAAGAAAAGTGCTTGCGAACTAACGAACCATCAATTTCATCATACATTGCTAGCCACAGTATGAGTAAAAATACAATGAAAGCGACGATCGAGCATGAACAAATAGCACGTCGCCTGAAAACGTTATGATTAGGATCATTTTGTCCATGTTTCATTTTTTCAACTCATATCTCATAGCCCACACAGCCTTTTTTTACCGACGGAAGACAGAAGGCGTTAATATGATATATGTAGACCACGCGACACATACGATAACGACGTGTCTATATAGAACAAAGTAAGAACGAAGATACAGTAAATGGAACAGTAGATAGGTGCGTAACTTAGGTAGAGAATATTCCCGGCCTTGCATAGCGAAATAGTTATTGCATAAAATACACTACACGAAAGTAAAGTAAAACTATGTTCTCCCGAAAGGCGCATGCGCCTGCGCGGAAAATTTTGCAATGAAAGCCACGAATGAGCTTGCTAAATTTGCACGTTGTCTAAAAGTTGTCCAATTATACACATTTATCATAATGAAAGAACACCTATCGCAACGTGGTGCATAACTCAAAGAACAAAAAGAAATGCCAAAAATGAATACCTCGTGCAAATACGAGAGGCTGAAAATGGGTATCGCACAGCAATATATCGTTCAATCGAAATTACCACCAGCATCAGATTTGTCATTAACGAGGTTGCGAACACTGCTATGTGCACTGCGTAAGGCTCTTCTTCGCCGAGCACTAAGGTAATGCGCATCATATATATTCATCCAAACAACAGAAACATGACTCACTCGCGCATTTTTTGTTGCATAAAACTAGGCAACATTTACCAATTTCCGTCACTTAAGTAACGCACAACAGACACATTTTTCCAGTTATCTCTGAAGGCACTAATGTCCCTCTAATGTCATTTAGGCGTGGCTCTGAAGAGTGAATAACATATAACACATATATATCTTAAAACATGCTTTCTGGTTTCTTTAAGTAACAAAAAAAATGTTTCAAACAACTGCTCGACAGTCGCAACAGTCGTGGAGACTATCCAAATAAACAAAACAACTGCTCACACCAGTCCATCACGAAGAACAATCCTAATATGTTTGATACAGCAATTGCAACACAAACAGTAGTATCCGCGAATGAAAGTACGGCCAGCAGTAGATTGATTGAACTAAAATTATAATTAATTACGCCTTTGTTGCTGTATTGCTCATGGTTCATTTATATATATGTAGAATGGTTAGTTCGCACTGAGTGAGTTGAGCATTGTTCAGTTAGGTGATACTAGTTACGAATAGAGTAGCATCAACCATCTTGTATCTCAAATAGAGTTCGGGCAACTAGAGTTATTATTAAATGAATGACCATAAAATTTGCATTCAACTAACGTGCCTCTTTCCTGACGACATACGAACAAATATGTAAAACGAAACAAGGTTTCCAATCATTCCAAGTATCGCAATGATCGTAACAATAGCAACTGTTGTTGTTGTTTCAACTCTGACAGCATGTTCATATGCTGAAAAAGTTTGCGCAAACTAATGATGAATTATTGGTTTGCAATAAGAGAGGTTGGGAATGCGGGGTAGGCAATAGTAAGTAAGTATCACGAGGATTAATAGGTCCGTGTGAATGATTGGGCACCTTCGCACTTAAATAGCCCCACAAGGTCCTGGCCTTATTCAAGGCTAAATGCCTTGAATACGGGAGATTTCGCCTTTGCATAAGGTGGGAAAATTAGCAAATTAGCAAATTAACTTTGATGACGTCTGCTACATACTCTCTCATTGTAAAAAAGGAGTTTTTAAACCGTGAGAGAGTCCTTTCATCACTACCTCTCTTATATGATGGAACGTTTTGCTAGCATCCGCTGCGCCGGTTTTCAGGAGTTATTTGCCCAAAGGAGACAATTTTAAAGGGAAACAAGAAAGCAGCGAATCTTCGGCGGCAAGGCAGTTCGATATATACATAGTTGCCCACCTCACAGAAGTTGCTGCTCTGTTATACAAATATTCATGCTTATAAAAAATAACCGTTTCGCAAGTCCTTTGAGGAACCCTTCAAAATGTAATGTATTTGGCAATGAATTATGTATACAGCTGTCAATGGTAAACTGCACAAAGGGTAAGCTATTCAACTCATTATTACCGCGATGTTCGGCTATCTGACGTTCATGCAGTTCGAGGAGGGCTGCGAAAGATGAAAGACGAAAGACGGAAGAAAGAAAGACGTCATCTGACATGTGCACTGAAATACGTGATATTGAGTACCAATTGCTCACATAAACAAATAAACTTTTTTTCGATTGGTCAGTTCGACTAGTGTTATGAAATGATTTTTGATGCATACATAAAAGCAACCACGGGGTTGGAATATGTAGTCAACGAAAATTGATCATTTCGCTTGAAGTGCTCAAGCATAGCCCACTCGAGCTAGCCAAAACCCGTACGGAAAATAGGGACGATCCCATGAGCACATAAAATCCAATTGTGGACAAACCGTAACTCGTACCTTAAACTAAACAGTCACTGTATTTCAGCATGAAACTCATGTTATGCTAGTTTTAATAACCGAATGCAATAACCGAATGTCAATGTTTGTTTATTTGTTACATATTAACAGAAATACGAGCTTGTGCGCTTTTTGGATCGTCCTCAAAAAAACACACTTGCAAATGCAATGTGAGTTCACAGCTAAAGATGTGCTCTCAATAACAGCCAGAGTTCCAAGGTGAACAGGGTAAAGAAGATGATACGATCTGCTAAGATACCATCAACGAAACCTTTTTCTTCTGGTGAATGTCATACTGAAAACTCCTCACTCTTCTTTCCGTTTCACAAGTATTCAAAACACAAGACAATCTATATAAAGTCTCAATGAATACAAGATATCATGCGTTATATACTCCACAAAAATTTGCCCACGAAGAAGGGTTGTATGCTTCATTTCAAAGCTCATCGTCGTATCCAACGGGAAACACTGAAAGTGGCGAGAATAATGTACTACGTATGCTGGCACAACACACCTATAGCGACCTCAGTTCTTCCCGCCAACACTAAGAGAAAAATAACCCTCAAATAAGCCTACGGTCATATTCATCTCGTGCGTATACGTAGAAAGAGTCAACTTTTATGTAATTTTTTTAATTGCGCGGATTTGTGTAAAACAGCTTCCATCTGTCATCCGTATAAGACCAATATGCTGTACATGTGATGTTCCCTATGATGTTTGGCATCGTGTTCGAACGGTTGCAAATGTTTACCGATGCATTCTATGTAGCACAAATACTTGAAAACAACTTCCATTGAACAGAGTTACGGGTCAACCAATGTCAAAGATCAAGCCAGATTCATTATCAACTGGAGGAACTTGAAGAAGGCAATGGTCAGAAGTTTGTCATACATCTCTCGATAGCCCTTGATGCCTGCATAATTATCAGTACAATCACATTGATTACAGCTTTCATTGAGCAGAGGTACGGGTCTCTCTCTCTCTCTCTCTCTCTCTCTCTTCCTGCCGAACGTGTAATACACTATCACAATGTACCCCGATTCCAGCCACCCAACACATGCACATTCTTGCAAGCCAGTAAAGCAAAGCAACAAGTATTTATGCGCATACACGTATCATAATGCCGAAAGTGACGTGGGTGTTGTCAAGCCTCTCGGGACAACAAATACTGGACAAGTTCAAAGATACTTGTCGCGAGCGTTTCGCAAAGCCGCTGTGCGCTTCCCGCGTTCATGTGCCGATGAATCGCGCGCAGTGCCGCTTCGACGAGTCGCGGCGGCTGAACGAACACGGAAAGCACGGGCGCCGGCGGATCCCATAAGAGCATCAGCACCTCGCCACTGGGCGGCAAGATGCGAAAGCGGTAGATGTTATCCGCCGGCTGCTCGCGGAACACCTCCGTGCCGAACCACATCTTCAAGCGCAGATCGTAGCTGTCGATGCAAGTGCCGGTGCCGTCGGTCGCGTACGCGAATATCGTGTCCTCGAAGAAGCAGTAGGCATAGGACTGCTCGCTCGTCGTGCCCGAAAATGGCTTGTCGTCGAAGGTCGGAAAGCGCTCAAGCCGATTCTCGCCCGCACGATACGCGAAGAGACCTTCCGTGCTCAGTATGCACAGCGAATCCTTGTAGACGCCCAGAAAGTTTGCGTTACGCAGCGCAAACGCGTTGCGCAGCGCGGCCGACTTTCCCGCCGTCACGTAGAGCTGGACGTTGTCGAGGGCCGTGTTCGCCAGTGCGAACAACCACTCGCCCGAAGTCAGACGATACCCGGCGTGCAACCGGTAGTCGTGCGGAATACGCACGTCCGCCACGTGTTGCGCAATCTGCAGTTGCGTAAACTGTCGTGTCGGCGTCACGTAGTACAGCTGCAGCGACTCGTCGCTCTCGACCACCATCGCGAATGTGCTGCTGCCGTCGACGAACTCCAGTAAGTGGACGCGATCGGCTCGGACGGACGCGGGAACGGGAATCGCCGGCAGCCAGCAGTTGCGGATCTTCGAGAAAGCCTGGACGAGGTTCTGCTCGTGGCCGTTGTGCATCGAGTCGATGTTGACGATCAGCCATTCGGAGTTCGCGATGACGCTGTCCTCCAGCAGATTGAACTGCTGGTCGAACGACTCGAGCATGTCGCACGTCGGCCGGAAGTCGCCGTAGCGATAGCCGACGGCCATCGTCTCTCTCTTCACCTGAACGGAGGTTTGAGGGAACGATTTTGCTTTTGTTGAGTACGCAAGTAGTCGTATTCCAAACTAATAGCAACTATGAATTGCTCACTTATCGGAGAATTTCGTGAACACTGTGTTCGAGGTGGTCGGCCAAAGATGAGATGGCGAGACGAGTGTACCGAGGAGCTTGGCCCAGCGTTTCTGAGATGCTCTGTCGCCCAATGAAAGAGTGTTGTCGCCCGCCGACTAACCCTTCTGAATGAATAAAAAAATGGAGATTAACTTATTTTGATTAAATGTCAGTGGAATAACTAACAGCCTAGCTGGTGTATATCTGTTCGATCCATCGAACATTTTATTATTTTCCCATGGTTAATCACGATCGTTTCCTCTCCCTCCCTAGTGTCAGTGCGTGACCGATCATTCTGAAACAACCTCAAAAGCGCACAAATCGTCACAATTCAGTTTCTGTCACTAAGCAACAAATCGAACAAAATTTCTGTTCTCGGTCCCAAATCGAGCATGTAAAAAGAGTCATGCTGAAGTACAGTTACTATTATTAAGTTTAGCGAACAAGTCATGGTTAGCGCGATTGTCTCACTCATTGTTCTTCTGTTCACTACAATCGTTCGGCGGCTCACCGACTATACAAAACAGAGTATGCTCCCTGCTCCTGCAGTGCAAACACTGAGATCTGATCAACTTTGGTGTCATGCAAAGCTGTGGAAAGTACCAGTGTGGGAAGTGTGTTTGAGCAAAGTGACAGTAGCGAAAAGTGTCTTTAATGTTCCCCGTATAATTTCACATTTTGAAAATTAGTCGAGGAGAAATGAAGATCTATCATGATGCCAGACTATGCCCCAAGCATTGCATTGGAAACTTGCGAATCGAAATTACTACAGGGTGATAGGTCAGAGAGATATTGTTGAGCATTGAACTCGTCGCCTGTGCTGTACTATTTTTTCGCATGCTTTCCAATAAACTTTATTTCATACAATAATCTACCATTGGAATATCTGACTCCGTTCTGTACAAATATCCGACTGTCATTATATACCCAATTTTGTAAGCGTATTCAAGTTTTACACAACTCAGTACAGGTTCACAAGCTTGTGAAATGACATAGGTTTGTGGAAATTTTGAGTACTTTGGCAAATACGGGTATTTGGAAAGAAAACTAACAATAAGATACCATTATAAATTGACAGTCGGATATTTGTACAGAACGGAGTCAGGTAAGCCAATAGTACAGGTTGTGCGCTGTCAGTATTGAAGAATGAACAACGGGCAACAAACAAGAAAACAATTACAAAAAAAGTATGAACACATTTATAAACGCATTCGCGAATGTCTTCTAGTGCGATGGAGTGAGAAATCTTTGAACAGAGCCGAATCCCTTCGCATAGCTTCCAGCCACAAAGATCCTCTGTGTGCGTCCCTGAACAGATCGCTCCATCGAGCCACTGGATCGCCGACGGAACGTTCTTGAACTTGGTTGCCTTTGAATTGGCGTATTTCTTATAGGCAATGGCTTATCCACCTTTCTATAATCATTCCTAAAACCTTTTCTGCATATTTCAACTTGCGTGTACAAGCGATAATCTTATTGTCATGGACCTTCGTGATTCCTCTCAGGAATCACGAAGGTCCATGATATCAATGCGTTGGTGCGGCGATCCTGGAGTGTAACTCCGACCATTCGCTGTTTCATTCATCTCTGTGCAACCGCTAGGGCGTCTAGCGATGATCTGAGAGTTGTCCATGTTTCTGCACCATATAACATATCTGGAAATATACAAGTATTAAATAACGTCCGCCTATGGACCATAGATACCGTTTCGTTTCTCAAGAATCAACCATGCGTGGAAAAACACTAAATCCTGATCTTGTCCTTCGCCTTGTCTCTTGCATTTGGTTTAGGGGCAAGATCAACGGCTGGCCGAGTTGCCATCAAGCAGAGAAATGGGCATGCAAGCAACAGCGTTTGGTCTGTTGGTAATGAGCATGATCTTGGTGACATTGATAGAAAGACCACTCATTCGTGCGGCTGTTGCTAACGCAGTGGCCATACGTCAACTCTCTTGGAAGAGAACAGTCATCGGCAACTAGCAAATGCGGAGCTGCTGACTTCCTCTCTAAACACAAAAAAGTTTGAAAGACTGGAACTATGTGTAAATTCTAATGACTGACGAACTGATGAATCTTCTTTAGGCGGTGATGTGCACCAGAATCGAGTCGATGCCATGCAACACCCTCGGATGTACTCTATGGTGAATAACGTTAACAATAGTCTTGCTAGCCTGGAAGCGTTAACGTACTTCCTTTGTTGTTGTTACTGTTGTTGTAATCTTATCTACACAATAAAATTGCTATTAATCCAACATTTGCAACACATCAAATCATGTTTCACGTTCTCTGTTTCATTCATTTATATCTTCTAATGTAAACAATTGTCACTATTCCATATTTCAGGAAAAAAAAACAATAAGATAAATCGAGCTAATTTCGAGCTAAATGCAAATGAATAGGAAAAAAAGAAAGAAAATGCCCCTTAGAAGCAAATTAGAGAATATCCATTTTGAAGGAATGCCTACTACTTGCTATTTCAGCACTAATGTTCCTGACTTATTCCTTGCACTAAACATGGGTAAGCGAATAACGATGTCTACGCTTCCTGAATGAATTGACAGCAAAACACTTTAATTTTTAAAAAAAATTGAAGAAAAAACTGGAACACACCTTTCATACCAATGTCCTCGAATGATGAATCGAAAAGGCAAGCCCTGAAAAGTAACATTAACAAATGGATGAAAAGTGAAAGAAAAAAATAGCAATTCTAACTGATGAAACATGAAAATGATAGCAATATTTTTAGAACTTGAAAAGGTGCCAATACGTTTTCACTTGCTTTGAGTTATCGAACCACCACAACGCCAGAGCTGTTTTATGCTCGAGTGCAACACAATAGAGCGTATTGATTACGTATAAAATAAAATTTAAAAAAAAAACATAGTTTTCGTTGTTCATAACCATGAAAAAACACCACTTCCTCGTCCACGATCAACAGATGTCCTCCGTCCTGGACCAACAAACACTTCGTTCAAGACAAACGTCCCTTAGTTCCACTAGATGCCAATTGTTTCTCCGCGGTAGTTGATTCGGAACGGTTGGCTGATCTGAATGAGAGAGAAAAGTTCTGTTTTTCGTTCTGTTTGACTGAGAATGCATCTGTTTTCGTAAACTCGACCGCTCTGAGCTTATGACAATTCGTTGTTTGTAACAATGAAACTAACTTTCTCCACAAACCGTGCCCATCAGTGTTATCGTACGCTAGAGAACCAGCAAAGGTATTAACTATTTGTTTGAAACACAGCTTTCATAGTGCGGAATATTTGTAACCAAGATATGGGTTTCGGTGAAATAACAAAGAACATTGGACAGCTCATTCAAAATGGTCTACAGTTAATGTGTTCTTGCATGAGCCGTGTTGTAATAACCAAAAGAAAGAAAACAAAGAATACATGAAAGCCCATCACCCACCTTGATACAGTGAACTGAATCTTTAGCACGATCATGACATCTGGATCTGAGAGGTTCACATCATATGCAGAACAGCCGTGTCATCCTGATGAAAGAACAACAAATACCTGAATAAAAAAAGAGAAAATTAATTACAGGAAACACAACTGGTTAAAGCAAAAGATGAATGAAAGTGATAAAATCAGTTTTAGTTTGCCCAGAGCTCATCAGTAATCGACAGCAATTCGGCTGTTGGTCATCGCAGGGCATTTCCACGATGCAAAATATGCCCTCCAATGCTCGTTCGGGCTTCCACGTGCTTTCGACCATCAACAAGTGTTCCCACTTCTATTCGAAAGAGATCAGCAAAAAAGCTGTGGCAAGAAAAACGTGACAGAAGCGCGAAAACACTTGTCTTACAATTAGAGCACGGGAGGTGTAAACTGGAGGAAAGATGGAACTTACAAAAAAATCCCCACACAAAGATGTGATTTGAGTAAAATGGCGAAAACAGTGCTCTTAACAGACATAGCAAGTGTGGAACCCACGTCTTACAACTACAGCACTGAACAAATTGTTTTTTTTAGGAAAAAACAACATTCGAAAAAACTTCCCAACAGTTGTCGTAATAGCACACAATCATCTCAGCGAACAGCGAATTTTCGTTTTCGGCAAAAGGAAGACAACAATGTCGTAAGCTTACATGGCGAAAATCTGAAACGGAAGACCGTCAGAGACAGAAAAGGAGGAAACGAATTTGAAGAAAAAGGGGAGAAACCATGAAAGATAGCAATTGAGTCAAGAAATTGAGAATTCACATTCGACTACCACCCGACGTCCACTTGAGCACCAAATGGACATTATTACAACTCAAAGGTGAACGTTTCTCAAATATATTTCCCCGTCTTCTAAAAAACGACCTAGTTTACCAAGCTTTGGAACAATCAGATGCTGCTGAAGCGTATCTTTGACCGGGAAAACACATAGCAAACAACTGCATGATAAGGAAATCATGACTTTTCTCCTCCGTTCTTAAACAGAAAAGTTTAATAACTTTGGATCTTTGAATGTCATCATATTATTTAGCTAGCGTGATTTAAGGTAGGTAACTAAATACACACAAACACAGCAATTTCTAGCAGAAAACGCAAAGATACTTACCAAGCAGTGTGATCGCACTTTAACACCAGTATTTGTGGTTGAAGGTGATGTTGGGTTGTGGTAGAGAATCGAAGGAGACGTCATCCTGAAGCAAAGGAACTCATTGACTGAACATTAACATGAAAAACATTAATAGTAACAAGCATATGCAGCTGCAGAAAACAGAAACAATTGCCCCCACCTTGAAAACTTGGCAATTTGCCAAAGAGAACTACCGTAGCCATTTTCTTCACCACAACAC
>JACMIJ010001512.1:0-12209 GCA_014805365.1 Koerneria luziae
CTCGTGTAGTTCACACGACATTACAACATGTTGGTACTAGGCATCGAACACAATGTGTGGATAATAGAACATGTGTGTGCCCAGGGCACACCATGCCGAGACAGTGCGACTTCGGGCGGTCTCACATTTGCACATCCCGTTGATTAATGGTTTATCCGGTATCGGTTGCCATTTTCGAAGATCTTTCGGGAAGATATTGACTGCCGAATCGCAAAGTGATCCATTGGCATAGCGAGTAAATCCTTTGTTACCATACGCAAAATAAGCACAATATATCGTCGGAAGTAACATGCAGTGATATCACAGCATCGGCCATCTTCAAAGCCATTGATTGACAGCAAGATAACCTTCAAGAAGGCCAAAAGTATCGCACTATTTCAATTTCTGTGCTCCTAGTAAAGGATTCTATATTCTAGCAATCTGACGCCAATTCGACCATTGAAAGCGCGTCGAAGCGGGAGAAAGGTGAGGCTGAATTGGACGTCGGTGAAACAACCTCTACACGAATAACGTTCGACAATCGTACAACGCACCGCGATACGCTGGAGACGGGAGCGTCAAAGACGGGCGAGACGCACACCACCGATCACACGCGGTGCGGGATTTCTCGCCAAGCACGCGTCTTTTACATATCCAGTTTTACATAGATAACTGATCATCGGAAAACTAACGTGTCGTGAACAATGAACAATGCTCTTTTAGCTTGAAAAAATGAGAACTTTGCCATGTTTTGCATTGAGCACACTTCCTTACAATTAGATAAGAGGATGAGAAACATCAAGGAGGAATTTTTCGTTCTGAGGTAGGAATCAACCATTTTTGAGACCGATAGAATCAGCATCATCTATCATATAATGAGTTCCATAGTATTTTGCGGCGCCGCCAAGAATGAGAACCACCTGAATAAAAACCCTCGGACAAAGAATAATCAAATTAGCGAGCATTGTTCGAGGGTTCTTATTCAAGCGGTTCTTATCCAGGCAGTTCTTATATTGGGCGGCGCCTATTTTGCAGAGAGGGAAGAAAGAAATCGGGCACGATGGAGATGTCCGATCTGCCGTCGTGCACGGGTGTTGTCACGCAGTCCATTCGGGAGTCAAGCAACTCCATGCGAACAAGCAGCATCCTAAAAATCGTGTAAAGCAATTTGTTACTGCCTGCTCGTCGCAAACTCTCAAAAGCATTCACAAAGTAAGGTTCTACAAAATCAAGGCCTCACAGCCTGCGGGGTGTCGTGATGCTGTACGGCACTTCCTTGTACATATGCAAGTCCGGAGTGTCCAATGCCGATGACAGTAAGATTATTATGTTGTAATCCACCTTTATGGGATGCAAAACGGAGCTCAACATTCTAACACGGTACTTGTGTGCAAGCAATGAACTAACAATAAAGCACACCTAACAATAAGAGTAAAGAGTCCAAACACAAGTTGTAACAATAAGATTCAAGAACACCTAACAATAAGAGTCAAAAGTGTCCTTGAATCTAATATGTATGTCCTCGCAGGCTTCAGGCACACCAGCAAAGTGAATATGTGAAGCTAAGATCGGTGAAAGTTGCACTGTCTCATCATGATGTGGTGGTATGCAAATTATGTTAGTGCAAAATGATTGTCGGAAGATGATGCGTTCTCATTTCTACGTTTTTGCTCGCTTCGAATATGTTCTTTCTACGCTTTCTTTTACAACTCACATTCGTCAAGGATCAGTTTTGTAATGGTTGGTTCATCATTTCACAAACAGCCGCCGGCCTCAATTTTGTACATCATTTTGCTATCGAATGTTTGTCGTATACGTGTCTACTTCCACTGAGGTGGCAGGAAGCCACGTCCACTCTCCCTCAGTGGAAGTAGACCCATTTTCATTATGAAAGAATGTAGCTCTTCCCACGTATGGTTTCTTATGCCCCTTTACGTTCTCTTATCTCTGGAAATGTGTTCCTTATGGTGCTGTTTCAGCCGACTCATACGCTGACGCTGAACATATGCGACCAAAGTGCGAGGCCGGACCCGCATATTGCCCGGTCGGCACCATACCACTGATGAAGTTCCGGATCCGAAAAGCCGACAAAGCGCTCTTAGGCTGTCGCGACATCTGCGACGCCGAGAATCTACTTAGCACTTGTGACAACGAACAAGCCGGGGATACATACGTCTGTTACGAACCTCGTGACTTTGACTTGTTTCGTGTGTACACGCCGAAGTCGTCTGATGAGCCAACGGTGACAAAGACGGAGAAACCAGCAACAACTGCCAGTACTCCTCTTCCTCTTCCTCCCCCTCCCCCTCCTCCTCCCCCTCCTCTTCTTCCTCCGACAACAACAACGACCCTTGCCCCGACCACAATGCAGCGCACAGCATCGACTTCTACTCACCTAACATCAACGGATATCGTCATGACGTCAACCAGAAAGATCGTGTCGTCAACCACAACATCGAGCAACACTTCATCGTCGACAACAACGGCGTCTGCCAAACGAGAATCAACCTCATTGCCGACTTCAACGAAAACATCAACGGTAGAGGGGACTACGTCGACCACAAGCAGTTCGACTTCGGTCTTCACGACAGTCACTTCCACTACCGTACGACCAACATCCACACTGCCACCTATGACACTCGCACCAGCTCCTATCACACCTTCCCCATCTGTGGCATCCCTCGCTTCAAGCCCAGAGTCTTCAACTGATGCGCCTTCAACTAGTGCACCGTCAACGACGGACACAGAGGTGCCGATTTCTGCAACTACGCATTCAACAGCAGACACATCAAATGCGTCAACAACCATCCCACTTCCCCTTCCTCCTATACCGCCTGTCAACAGTGAGACGACTATTTCAACGGATGGCACGACAATGGTTTCCGATGTGCCAACATCGACATCTCCATTCGTACCTGTTCCACAACCCCCCATTCCACCGATACCCACTTTTCCCACCGATACGACCACTACTATCCCCGTGAACGATACGACAACAGTGCCGGACGGATTTGAACCAGTTCCCGACGAACTTTCACCGGTCCAAGAACCGGAGCATGATCCCACCCTCACGAAACAAATCCACCGTGGGACAATCGTTGTGGTCAGCATTGTCATCGCCCGTAAGCACATTTTGAGCATGCACACATTTCATTAATCACAAATCGTTAGGAATCCGCTTATTGTTAGAGTCTCGCGGTTTCTCAGAAAGATAGTCCTGAAATTACGCATACTAATCTTTCGTAGGAGGAGGCTAATACTGTTAGATTTACAGGTCATTATCATAAATATGATAACTGAACGAAAAAGTGTTTAAAAAAACTCCCTTCCCTTAGCATAGTATTGCCAGTGTGTGGAGCAGACATGAGCAAAATTTTAAAATCCATATTCCTGATATATCATGGGTCTACTTAGGCTGAGGGAGGCAGGGGCCCTCGGTGGAACTACATATAATAGAACCTACTATTCGAATACTTGACTCCGTTCTGTACATATATCCGACTGTCGCTATATAGCCAGTTTTGTAAGCGTATTCAAACTGTTCACAGTTCATAACAGTTTCAAAGTTTGGGAGACGGCATAGGATAGCAAAACAATCAATACTTTCGCAAATTTGTGTACTTGAGAAAAGCCTAACAATAAGATTTGCTCATACAGTGACAGTCGGATATTTGTACAGAACGGAGTCAGATATGTCAATTGTATATGTTCAGTGGTCATCTTTGGCGCGATCGGTGCGATCATACTGTTTCGTCAGAGAAGAAAGAAACGAAAGAAGGAGGCGGATCGGCACACGTTGATTACAGCCGCCCAGGAGGCGCTCAAGCAAGGCGCATGTGGCGATGGCACCACCGAAGCATCGCTCACTGCCACCAGCACCATCTACGGAGAGACCGAAGCAACCAGAACCAAAGAGATGAAGGTACAGCGCAATTGGATGAGATGCGCAAAACATGTGGAGCATGTGTGCTAGGCTTGAAATGGAGATATTGCTGTTAGACGTTCGTATGGTTGCAATCACCTACAAAGGCGTTATCCCTTCGGTGTAGGTAATGACAGTTTCACGAAAAGCGATCGGTCTGTGTAAATGCTTGGGCAACTTCTTAGCTAATATGCCCCACAACGTCTTTGTCCCCTCAGGACTTCCCATAGTCGAAACGTCTTGAGAACTTGGCTTCTTGTATTGTTGCCGTTATAGTGTAATTAGCTAACACTGTCACATTCCAGCAATCGATTGCTGATTCGACAGCTGATGGCCCGCCGAGGAGTCACGTTCGCTCCTCTTCATCGCAATCGAAGCGCAGCAGTGAGACTCGCGAGCCATGGGAGAAGACGGAGGCGGAACTCGAGGTTGGCTACACGAAACCGACGACGGTGACGCGCGACACGCCGGAGTCGGACACGATGAAGACACGCGGAACGCGCACAACCGATGATGACGCACGGTGTGTGACTGAATGATGCCCCTTCTAGGACATAGCACAACGTACGATTCCCCGTAGACATCCTGTTCTAACATTTAAAAAAACAAGGAATCGGTGAGGAATTGCGGTAATCCCAACTACTCCCCTTTCCCTAACAATAAGCTAACAAAGCAAAAGCAAAGTCGCCCGTATTCAAGGTATTTCGTTATGAACCTTGTTCAGGACACGTAGAAGGAGGCGTCCATCGCGGACGATGGAGAAGACATCAGAACTGCCGTCGTGTACGGGTGTCGTCAGTGTGTCCACTCGGGAGCCGAGCATAGGCAACACGATGAGAACGAGTAGCATGGATCGAATCACATAAAGCTATTTGTTACTGCCCACTTGCCGTGCACGTTCAAAGATACGGGCGAGCGCCCAAAGCGTTTTCCTTGTGGCAACGCGATACATGCTGATCGACACCCAAAAACGGATGATGAGGAATATACTAACAAAATACTAACAATAAGTAGCACTTTTGCTTTTTCTTATCATGTTATCTTACTCATCACTATTTAACACTCTTAAGCTCTTGCTTTTTACATATTGTCGATGCCTCGCTCATCGATGAACAAATGACTGCAAACAGGGCAGTCCCTGTCCGAGACATCAATACCGTATGATGTCCCTTGTACCTCGTTAGCATGGTTGTGTCCCAGAGATGATGGCATCCATAGCTCTTTATCCAAGGGAGAGAGATGGGTCACAATGCTGGTCAAGCCGTCCTTTCCCCCTTCAACACACATAGAAGGGACAGTATATCAATTAGCGATGGATGGGCAAGATGTTGATGACCACCACTGGAGTCCAGCTGGCAGGTGCTACTTTCCCCAATATAACGAGGCATCGTCCCGAATTCAGTACGAGAACATTCCCTAATATCACAAGCTTAGGAATCGAGGATGAACGCTTATCTACTGTTTGCATACTTGACTCCGTTCTGTACAAATATCCGACTGTCGCTATTGCCTATAGGAACGCATCTTATTGTTAGGTTTTTCCCAATTACATGAATTTTCTGATGTATTCATATTTTGCGCAACACTAAACGCTTCAAAAAGCTATAAACAGCTTGAATAGGTTTACAAATTTAAATATAATACATAGCAACAGTCGGACATTTGTACAGAACGAAGTCAGATATTCCAATAGTATCAGTCAAGCTTATGTGATACTGATCGCGAGAAATAAAATGAAAGATATCACACCCTCTCTTCCGGACACATACTGAATCTGGAATAGCTTTTCTACTCAATCCCGCCCTTATACCTCCTGTTCCACCCGCTTCCAAATATCCTCAGTGTGTGCTAGATAACACCTGGCGGGTTGGTATCTCTCCTCGCGGGTTCTCCCTGCTATAATATCTATGCGTTTCTAACAAGGGATTCCCGGGTTGGTACACTCCTCAAAAAAGAGAATATGCAAATCGAGGAAAATTAACCTCTTTTCAAGGAAACATGCGTTTGATTTTTTACATTTTATTACTTATTAGCATAAATACAAGAAGACATAAGCATTCACAGACATAAGCATTCACAGAATAACTAACAACAGGATAAACTACACTCAGAGAAAAACAAGCGACCACGATTTTTCATTCAGTATTTCGTGATTCTATTGAGAAAATGGAGTGTTCTAAAAACTCAAGCACTAAGGAATGTTCAAAACACTCAAAATTTGCGCCTTATTGTTCTCTGAGTGCAACAATATGCTACTCACTACTCGTTCACGCTCTTAACGCTTCTGACACGCCGGAACGGCAGTGACATGCCAACACTCAGGCATCGCTGGAAGCGACAGTATCGACACTGCCGGCGCGTCAAGGGCGTAATCGGACACGCTCCGCGGCATTGCGCCGTGCGCAGGTACAGCGTGCCGTGCGTGCCGGACAGCACGATTCGGCGAAAGAACGAGTCGCACCCGGCGCACGTCAGCGGCCCGTAGTGCGTCGTCGCGGCGAAATCGCCGCACACGCAGCAGATGTCGCGCGGCGTGCGCACCTCGGCCAGCGAGTGCGACGGCGACAGCATCGGCGGAGTGGCCGAGGGCGAGCGATTGCCATACAGCGCCGGATCGATCGCGTAGCGATTGCCCTGGATGGTGGTGGTCGTGGCAGTGGTGGTGGTGGTGGTAGTGCCATAGTGGGACGAGGCAACCGGTGCCAGGATCAAGCTGGTGGTGTTGTTGTTATTGTTGGGATCGCTCGGGATGGACGCGGTGTGCGGCAGTAATGATGCCGTTGGGTACGGTGCGTACCGATGAAAGGCAGAAGACGAAGCCGGCTGGGCAGGCGGCAAGGCCGGTAATGACGACGGTACAGCCGGTGGAATCGGCAGCGTCGGAGTGGCAACGGCCAGCGGTACCAGGTAGTAATGGTACGTCAGTGGATTGTTGTTGCTGAGCGGCGCGCCCGCTGGCGCACACGCGGCCGCATTGAGCTGTGCGGCCGCGCACAGCACGTTCAGGTTACAGACGTAGTTGTAGTAGTTGAGCACGGAGATGAGGTCCGCTGTCGTGTTGTTCGGAGGAGCGGCTCGATGAGGCGGCTCGAGGAAGGGCGCGGGCGCTTCCGGAATGAGCACTGGCGACGGCTCGTTGCACGAATTCGAGTGAACGGGAGCGCTCGTATCGTTGACTGAGCGCTCGGGCATGAGCTGTGGTGGAGGAGTCTCGGAGCAGACATCGACGATCACTGGCTCAACTGGGTTCAGGTGGGAATGGGATGCTCGAGGTGGCAGCGGTTGGAAGGCACTGGGCAGACCGGTGTGTGCCGAGAGTACTCCTGCATCTGAACATTATCACTCCAGAACATGATTCAACGCATATACACATCTACAGATAAAAAGGTAGGACGGAGTAGTTAAAACACGGAGAGCGTTATCACTGCGGACTAAATTCTTAAGGGGTTCCCCTCGGTTCTTTTACATTCTCCGGTATTTCGGATGGACCAATTTCTGAAAATGGGCAAGTTTACATATGCCAATAACTTGCCGTTTTCAGATCCACCAGTAGTGGTCTGAAAATGGGCAAGTTAATGGCATATGAAAACTTGCTCATGTTCAGAATGGGACCATTAGAAATAACGGAGTACGCAAATTTGAGACCGCCGGAAATTGCACTGTAGCATCACGAAGTGCATTTTATATTGAATCCTGCAACTCTAACACGCAGCGCTTAACATCGCCCCCTTTATCCGGTAAACAGCGACAGCCGGAAATGACCGGTCCGGTGCCGGACACCACCCCGGATCCGTGTACCGTAACCGGTTCCGGTCTAGTGCCGGACGGGCACCGGTAACGGTGCACGAATCCGGGGCGATGGTTGATGTTAGTGCAAACTTCGGTACCATTCAGATCCGGTAAACTGGTATTTTACCATTTACTATATGGGCCATCATAGGCCGTACTGTACTTTTACACTTTCCATCAAAACACTAGCACACATACCAATCGTGTCATTGAAGCTTGTATCGAATAAGGAGCACGTCGAACGTGTGTCGGATTCTGATGAAACGGAAGATGCCCCAATGAAATGATGCGTCGCGACAGGCGCTGCGGTTGGATGTCCTTCCGGAAGATTTCGAACGGCAACATGTATAGGATTATTGCGTTGCTGAAAAAAAAGGTTTATTACTACGGCACCGTTTTGCTCAAAATTGGTTTGGCAAGGTTTCACAGCATATTGCTTCGGCCGACTACAGTACTTAATTTGCATACGAAAAGAGTTTCTCTCACAAGAAAAAAAACACAACAAATGCAACGTTATAACTTATTGTTAGGGAAACTGAACTGTCTAAACTGGAAGCATCGGACCAAACATTAAGAGAAACCGTAACTTTCTGGAATTGTAGATTATTCTTTTGATGTAAAGGGAAAAGCCTTTGTAGTCCTATGCAAATTAGGTACGGTAGACTAGCGGAAGCGTCATACTGAGGAATCTCGTATAAAACCACATGGAGGAAACTTCCACGTGGTTTGCAGTAGGCGGCTCCTACATACATAGTTTTGAGCCATGCATGCTGCAGCTCAGTTGGTTTCACCCAGCGCTGGGTGAAACCAATTGAGCAGCCGTAAAAATTACGGAAAAGAACACACACAAATAAATAAATAAAGTAACAAAAGTTTTTTTGTTGTACGCAAGTTAACAAAAATTACAAATATTTCGTTATTCTCCGAGCCGCCAGGTCAACATGTACATAAATATTTCTTTGCGCTTATTGTTAGTAGTATCTTACTGTGCTGCATACATCGCCATGTCCCGTATCTATATTTCGAGGCGACCCTATAGTGCAAAGAGACCAGAAACGAGGTATCTATTGAAATCATAGACTCACAAACGGGGTGCTTTCAATGTTAAGGTATCCCAAAACAGGGTACCCTGGCTGTATCAATAACATCATTGTCGATGTATGGTTCTTTACCGTTTCCGGACCACCTTGATACACAAAAACTGACCGTATTCTCTAGAAATGTCCGAAGAAGAAATTCCATGGCGATAAAAAAGCAGCAAACAGGTCGTTCTCGTCTGAAAGAATTGTAGTATATTATGGCAAGACAACGAAACTGTTGAAGTATACTATTCAGTACTTTTATATTCACAGCGTTTCATAACCTACCTCATTTGCATATTTAGACAAAGAGACTTGCAAACAAACAAAGATGACATAAGCATTTCCGGTTTTTTCCCACTTTTGAAACTCTGTGTATTGTAAGCAACAACAATCAAAGTGAGATAAAGGAGAGAACAAGCCGATGGTTATTCTGAGGTATAAAAGAGTGTTTATTGCTGGCGGCCAAGAGAACAAGGCATATCCGCGCAATTGTAGCGGCCGGTCTGCAGGGATATGATATCCAGGACCCTGATTTCCATGGTAATAGAATTCTGATGTGTTAGTGATGGCATACTATACCAAACCGGTGAAATTAAAATGAATTGCAAGCTCTTCCTTAATATGGAAATGGGATCTTCTTCCAAGAGCCAATGCCTATGCTGTTCTTACAATTAGGAGCTTTCCGTATGGAAATAACACATCTTTCCCGAAAAACAAACTGGATCTAATAACCCGAAAAGCTGTAGAACCACTCACCACGTTCGCGTCAGTAGAAAAACAGAAAACGTACCACTTTCGCGTCGGCAGAGAGAGACGACGCACCACTTCCGCGTCAGCAGAAGACGCACCACTTCGGCAGGCAGCACAGGCAAGTATCGGACGTCGCCAGAGGCTACAGATGAACTGACTGTGCTGTTTATCGGACAATAAAATGTGTTGTTATGCAAACGAAAAACCTGCACTAATGACGTACAGCAAGTGTATGCAACAAATACATTTGCATTCAATAAGTGGACGCTTTGTTCTTTGATTGTGCTGTTTGCGGGTGGCCGGAAGTTACAGTAGTAGCAAACTCGGTAGACCGGGTAAGAAACTCTTTGAATCCAGTGAGCTGCTACTGATGTTACAGCAGATGCTACAGAAGCCTAACAAGGTGAATTGTTCAAAACGCTCAATGAGTGCAAAAGACCACTGTAACTGTGAAACACTGTAATTGTCACCACTGGTCATTGTAACTGTAACACTAACCATGGTAACTGTTGGTGGTTACTGTAACTGTATTTGTTAAAGTTGTCTCTGTAAAGCTCATTGGGCACATAAGTAGTTTTCTACTTATGTTACAGGAGAGGTTACAGAAGCCTAACAAGGTGGATTGTTCAGCACCTTGTTTTATGTACAATATTTATACCCAAAGACGATACGGTGGACATTGTAAGTCTTGAAAAGGTTCTCCTACCGCATTCACCCGGCTAATAATTTCTCAATGCATTCCTTGTGTATCAGGTACCCCCACCTAGGAATCTCTCTCATTGCGGACCAAACGTTACCTTTCTTTACCTTTTATCGTATTTTTACTCTTACTACAAGTACAACGGTATATGCATATCAATATATTTATGACATTTCAACGTGAAACATATTATACAAACAACAACCAGCATTATGTACATGTACACAAACATCACATGCGACCTTACATACATTGCGACGTTATATCATTCAAGCTGATAAACATAGCACAACGCATTAGCTGTGCTTTTGTTCAAGCTTATAGACTCTTGAAATACCTTACTCCGTTCTGTGCAAATGTCCGACTGTCGATATACAAAATCTTCAAATCTTATTGTTATGGTGCTTGAATGTTACACAAATTGCTAATCTGTTCAAATGTGTAGCATCTTTATGCCGCTTTACAAGATTGTGAAGCTAGCATGAATTGCGAAAAACTTGTATGCATTTTCAAATTTGATCAAATACAGTCCGGACAGTCGGATATTTGTATAGAACGGAGGCAGATATTCCAATAGCACGTTGAACATGAGGAAGTGATCTGCCAATGCGATCAAGTAATCAATCAATATCCGATAGATTATCCTTCCTCGCCTGATTATGGATATCCGCACTCTCCACCATGGTTTCCTCTCCCAGATACGAGTCGCGGCGTACGGTATTTGTGGGCGGAGCTTCGATAACCGGACGCTCGATCTGCGCGTATTCTGGCGGCGGTTGTTCCTGATGTCTCGGTGGTCGGGTCATCGTTGCCGAGGAGTGCGTGGAACTGGGTGTTGCCGGGGATATGATCATGCCGGGTGGCACGGCTGGTGGTGCCATGTTCGGCGGTGCCATGTTCGGTGGCAGTGGTGCCATGTTCGGTGGTGGCATATGGTGTGGATGTTGCGGATGTTGGTGCATGGCGGGAGGATGAATGGGTTCGACCCGGACGAACTGCTCAAAGTTCAGTGCGAGCAGACACAGCAGCACGACGAAGAGGATGGTGAGAATGATGCAGCAGATCTGCAAGAAACCGGCTATGATTCAAATATCTGAGTCCGTGAGAATACCATAGGAATCAAAGATATGTCTACCGTATCTAAGGTATATTACCGCATAGTATCTTTATAAAAAAACAATGCATATGCTTATCGCCTTAATTAGTGTTTGAAACACTCAAAATAATAGGCTTTCTGTGAACACTCATACCATGCATCCGACGATCCTCGCCTGTCCCTCGACGACACCGCTCTCGCACACGTACCACACCTCGAGTGCACTCGCGACGGTGGACAACAGAACGCCAATCAGCAGAACCGACACCAACTAAACCGGGAGAGTGGTTACCATATAATTATAAAAAATAGACTAATAAACCAAAAAAAAAATAGAAAGTGAGTGTTATTTTTTTTAAACTCACAATTAGAGGCTTGTTTTCATACATGGACAAGGATGACCGCAAGATGTGAGTATCACCCCGTATTATAACGTTAACTTTGTATGCGTCAACCCGCTTTCCAAAAAATAAGAACGTCATTGTCCATGTATGCTCATTTTTTCGGTGACTAGCACTAATTGTAAGAATCCAGTCTTCGGCCTCATTCCGGCGGCCGCAATTTGCATATTCCCTCTACCAAATTTGAATTTACGGATACAATGGAATATATTTGTACGAAAGGGAGTTGAATATTCCAAAAAAAAAACGTATTATGTGAGCTGATGTTATGATTAGAATGGAATAGAATATGTTCATCGCCAATTTTACTGGTAAGAGGACAATAACACTTATAGGAGACAGTTTCGACGTGCGATTCCAGATTCGTTTTTACATACATATTTATCGGTATCATGGTATTCACCATGCCGATTGAAGGCATCTTCTTATTACTCCAGCGTCGTTGTCAGTCATCCATTCGTACGAGAGCTAACGAGATTGGTGGTGACTG
>JACMIJ010001514.1:0-12201 GCA_014805365.1 Koerneria luziae
AACTTCCACCTTCTCCCACGGTGGGCCGCCGTTTTCCACCGAGATTGGTGCTTCCACCGAACATTTGATTTAGTGAGTAATGCTGTCTAGTACAATCCCACAAACGTTTGTAAACGCGAAAAATAGTAATAAAAAACAAAAAACGCAATAAATTGTTTAAAAAAATTAACGTCGCGGCTCAATGAACGATTGATTTATGCGGATCGATATGGTTAGTGTTTTACCCAGTACCCCACTGCACTCGTACACTATTGAATATTACACGCAGGTACGGTAGTGATGGAAACTACGGTCGATACAACAACGCTGAAGAGTTTTTATTTCTGATTATGTTTCACATTTGATGATTTGTTGAAAATAGCAGTGACAATGAGAACAAAGAAACTGTAAAAACTCGCCAAGCATAGAGCCCTTTTGCTTCCTCGTCTGTATACGGTACTCGATTTCCAAGGTATACTCACAGTGTGCTGCTTCCTCCAGTCCGGAGGAAGCAGCACACTGTGATGCTTCCTCCGGCAGCACACTAATTGCCTGTGACAACGAAAAGCTTCTCTTGCGTTGAGAAAAGAATATACAACGTTAAGCAAGCCGGTAGGTTCACTATCTTATTGTTAGCATAAAGTAACCGGTTTACTGCACTGCTCATACGATTACAAATGTTTTTTTGTGAGAACAAAAAATATGCAAAGTTGGGACTAGCGGAAGTTGTCATGTTCCCCGGCATACTGTGTGCGCGTGCGATTTCAGTTCCTGAACGGGTGCCTTTTGTTTATAGGCAGACACGAGAGTGCGGCTGAGTGCCGGAAGTGCACTTTGATTCCTCTTTTTTTTCTTGTTCCAAAATGACGATTTTGACCTCTGGTTGTTCCTTTTTGGCTTCCAGAAGTCATAAGGGTTGGAGAACTAAAGTCTTTCTAATTTGGCTGCATCGAAGCTACTTGGACCGTGCAGAATGTGTGCTCTCCACGAGACTTCGGCCACATTGTATTGAGACAGTGGAAGTGAATTTTTACATGCCTTTCTTATTGCGAGAGAAGAATATCTTATTGTCAGAAGAAGGGCGAGATAGAGTAAGACCGAGAGAGATCTGTCAAAGCGTATGCAGAATTAGTTACAGTATGCCCGATGTAACCTAGTGTGTGGTATCGAGCTTTAGTGCGCAATGTGTGCCGAAGCATCTCATTGTTAGGTCTGCATCAGATTTGCAAGTTACAGAAAAGTTACGACAAGCTTTCAAGTTACAGTAATTTCGTTGTTAGAACAACGGAGATGGAACAGCCGGAAAACAGATGACACCGTTGCGGTATCTCGATTATGTGTGTTGATCTTCGTACACATAATATCCACACCAATCAGTTATTTTAGCATCTGGCGAAAAGTTTCTGTGGGAATTTGGACCGCCTGGGTTCTTTACAGTGCAACATTTCCAACATTCTGTGGGTTAGTTACAAATCAGGAATATGTCTGTCTTCGGAATATCTCCATGCGTCTTCAATTCTTCATTACTAGTCTAACAATAACACCGTTCTTTCCAACCCCCCCCCCAACCTAAGAGGTCCAAGGGAGGTGTGTTTTACACAGTCATCTCTGCGTTCCGGAACATTTATGGAATAGGGAAGTCGTCGTCGTTCACCCTCTCATTTGCATGCCCATGAGTGCCTTCTGCCCGATGGCCGTGAATAAGCGGAAGTGTGCCGGTGTTGTGGTGCCCGGCCCGAGAATGCGGTTGTGGTGCGGCGGCGCACGGCCGTATGCCCTTTTTCCACTCCGGAAGGCATATTTGGGAGAGGGTGTCGATGTTTGGCGCTGAAGTCGGTGTTGAAAATAATTTTCTGGCTAGTTCAACAAGTAGCTGGCGCTTGGCATGCCAATTTTTTCTATCGACCGGCAGCTTTACGACAGACTCCGTTCTGTGCGTTCAAATTTTCTAACATATTCAGGGTTTTTTTTGCATTTTTATGCTTTCTTCCAAGCTTTTGAAGCCATCTTGAGTTGAACATTTTTGTCGTTGCTTTATTGAACTAACAAAAAGAATCTTTATGTTTCACAACGGACACTACAACTTACTGCCACCGCTCTGGACCACACTTACCACATTCTCATAGGTCATTTTCCGTATTTTTACGGTAGATACTAACCGTTCCCTTGTTAGATTATTGAGCTTACTATCACAGCACAGGTCTCCTGCGTTACTGCTAAAATACCTGAATCCGTACAAATATCATATTGTCGATCAATTCAAATTTGAGAACGTATTCAAATTTACTGTTCCTAGCTTACGTACAGTTGCGAGACAGTGGATGAGTACGTTTGCAAGTTTTGGTAATTGTGAAAAACCATAACAATAAGATTTGAATATGCAGCAGCAGTCGGATATTCATGCAGAATAACGGAGGCAGGTATTCCACTAGTATTAGACTCACGAAAAAGCAAAATGAACTGTTCCGATAACAAATATCAAATACATGTTTTCGGCCATAGTTTGCAGGAATATTTTAGTACCACTGTGTACGTTTAACAACGAATAACTGTGTAATCACAGCAATTTCGTGCCTGCTAACTTATCGGACAAATTCGTCAGCCCTATATGTTTGGTGCAACACACTGTATTCTATTTCCTTTTGAAGCTATTCCTAACAATGAGTCACCGATCTAAAATTTGCATATTACTATGTTCACTGTTCATATGCCTTTATGCTTATATGCAAATGAGGAACGTTAGACCGGCGATCATGAAACGCTCACTTTACACAACCATCGATTTTGCAACCTCATTTGCACACTTAAATACAATTAGAAAAATATAGGGGTTTATGGAGCCGAAACAACCGCATTTGTACCCTGGCCCACTTCCCCTTTAAAAACCCCACCACCTACGATGTTTACGACCCAAAATACTTTTTAAACTTTCGCATCTCTTGTGTTATGTATAATCAGTATGCTAAACATATAATAATGTATTCAAAACGTCGTGCGGTGTGGGGGCTACGGTATCACCAATTACCGAACTACGCACGTCCAAGGTACACTCGTCTAATCATCACAATAACAACGCCAATTTCCTTCCCCAAACGTTTGTTTGGCAACGCCAGAAGTCGCATTCGAAAAGGCTCTAAACGCGGGGCGGACATTGTTATGAATAGGGAATTATGGAAGGCATTCCTTGAATCAACGAAAGGTCGCTGTTGCGTCATTTTAGCGCTACCTCAAAACTCTTTGGCGTAAACTTCGCTCTTGCTGATTTCTTCCATATTTTGAATGTATTGTCTTTGCGCAGGTCCGGAAATGCCTATATCACATGCGTTTTGTTGAATATTTCTTTGTCTAACAATAAGTATGCCAATGAAGTATCTATTTCCATTGGCGACTGTACTTATGTTCTGTTCCAGTTGCCATTTTCTTAAAAATTAAGTTTTACTACCAATTGAATAGTTCAGAATGATGCTAACCGTGCAAAACAAATGCGCCCTTCTCCCTTTCCCTCCTACCATTGGTATACAGGGAAAAGCATGGGTATTATGATCTAACAATAAGACAGCCCCACAAAACTACATGCATTTACCTCTTGCGCTTCCATCCCTTTCATGAACCATCTATTCTTGAATGTTGTGCCCGCCTCGTGAGTGCTGCTGTGAAGAGCGGACTCTCGCTGTGGGGTGCCAGAAGAAAATGTCGCATGACTGCTATTCTCAGTGCTGAACAGTCCAATCGTTTTCTGCCTACAGTCCAAACCTAATACGACCGTAGCCGGTGCGAATGTTTGTGGATGTTTGTTGGCAATTGCCTGACTATTGGCGGCTTATGTTGGACTGTTACCGGCTTTTAGCGGCAATTAGTTGGATACGGCAACAGTCCAACCGTTTTCTGCGCGATTGTAGATCGTAAAATCGTCTCTAGCGAAAACGGTTGGACTGGTGTGCACTGAATTCATATAAAATCTGCACTGTGACCAATCACAGTGCTTTCAACATCCTGTGAAATGTTTCTATGGAAATTTGGATCTCCTGGAGTGTTTCCAGTTCAAATTTTTTTACATCCTGTAAGTTAGTCAGAAGTCTGGAATATGTCGGCTGGTGTTCGGTGAAAGGCTTTTCTACCTTATCAGATACTTATGTCCCGATCCTTACGTTTTTGTTTCTTTTACCGTATCGGTAGACAGAAGAACACTTTTTTTTCGGAGAGTATTATCCGCGAAAACAGTGCTTGTCCCTATTGCAATTGTACTTCTAGTCTGCTTGAAACAATTAACATGCGCAATGATAACCGATCCAACGATAACCGTTCAGTTTGTGCATATTGTAGCAAAAGAGATTCTTTTCTGGCAGATAATAATCGCACTGTGACCAATCACAGTTATTTCAACATCTTGTGAAATTTTTCTATAGAAATTTGGACCTCCTAGAGTGTTTCCAGTGCAAAATTTCCGACATCCTGTACGTTAGCCAGGAATATGTGTGTTTTCTGGCCTAACATTAACAGTTATTTGAGCATGAACAACAACTGCGGCATACTGTAACAACAGGATAAGTAGCACGTAGTAGCTGACGTTATTTACGGCGTTTTTTTCTTCTCAAGGAAAAATAGGCCTCAAATTTTGAGTGTTCAAACACTCTTTAGTGCTCGAGCGTTTATAACACTCATTTTCTCAATAGGATCACGAAATACTTAGCACTGAAAAAATGAGTGTTTTAAACGCTCAGGCTACTTTGAGGCGTATTTTTCTCTGAGTTCGTCATTTCTGTTGATCTGTTCGTATTCGCTTTTCGCTGGTAGCTTCATAATGACTCGTCTCGACCATTGTCTTTGCTCCATAATTGCCCGTCGTCTATTTTTTTTCAGCTGCCACCCGCGTCATTTCAAAATTTGGCATGTGGTGAACAGCTATTCTTCTCACAAAAACATGACTGACTTTTTTTAGGCTATAGTGGCGCACATTTGACTGTTCCTCGCTTATTGCTTGCTTGATTGGTGATAAATGTCAAAATATATTGTGTTTTGGAGCCTTTACTATGCTTCAAAGTTTGCCTGTTAGGGGTCCAGCTCGTCTCTCTTAAAGGAGGCCGGAAACCGTGAATCTTCGGAGGCAAAATTCATCATTCCCTTATATAGTTGCCCCCCCCCCTTGCGGGTCTCTTATACACGCAGTTCTGTTAACACAAAACAACGGTTTCTGGTCTCCTTTAATGTTTCTATAATGGTAACTCACGAAAGAATCGTTTTTGCGAACAAGCTTTCATACTCTAAAAAACATCTGCATAATATTTTGCTTCTTCAGCAGAACTGTCTGACCGTCCGAACTCTGCGACTTTTGTACCGTCTCTCGCCATGGGCTGTAGTTGTTCGCAAGCGGCCGTTGGTGATGCCGATACGGTGGAGAGCCAGCAGAAGCCCGGCGGACTCTTTCGGACCTCGATCATCTCCCTGCGGCTGCCGCAAAAAGATCATCACATGGACGAACAGTCCGAAGTAACGAGGTAAGCGATGACCGGCATGTGCACAATGTCACAGAGTGTCACGCTCGCCGATATAGTTATTTCAGTTACACATGAAACAACTAATTGTTTTGGCAATAAGATCAATTAATTGTGCTACCTGACTATGTAAACCATTTTGTATAATGAAACGTAATCATAACAATAAGATGTGTAGCAACAGTCGCCTATTTGAACAGAACGAGGTCATGTATTCCAACAGTAACATTTGCTTTCAATAACATGATTCCTATGATAATACATAATTGTATTCATAGAATAAAAAGGTTGGTTTTAGTAAAATGGGGGTGGTATAACTTTTATAGGAATAGGGGGTCCAAGATTTCCAGATCTTTTACAATGGCTATGCAACTGGCCAAGACGCTTAGAAGGGTGCGGGTGGGAGAATTCACGTTTTGCCTCAAAAACCAGGGGTAGGAGAAAATACCACCTTTGTATTATGTCATATCTTTGCACTTCAGCGTGGACTCGGAGGTGCACGATGCAATCTCCGAGGACGAGGAGAACAAGAAGCCGTCGGCGGTGATCACCGGCACCGATATCGCCGTCGAGTGGTTGATCTCTGTGATTGGCGAGAAGGTCGGGAAGACACTCGAGGTGCCGACCTGGATCGCCGAGAGGTTGAACGCAGCCAGTGCTACCGGTAAGGAATAGCTGTGTGCTACAACATGCTGATTGCGCAGCGTTTCGTGTTCACCGATCTAATGTATGCCTCATTTGCATACCAACACAAAGGTATGTGAACAAAACAAACGAATATGCAACTTTCAAACTGGCAATGTAGGAACAGCTTCAAAACGTATTTGTTTTTTTTTAACTGGTCCTCTCAAATTTTGATGATCTTGATGAAGCTCATTAGTGATGGACTGTTTGTAGGCACTCATTTGTTTCGATACTAACGAGAAGTATTTCGTCATCCTATTAAGAAAACGAGCGTCATGAACACGTCAATTTCAAGCTTATTTTTCTATAAGTTGATCTACAGTTCTTTATCTCATTCGACAACAAAAGTTTCACATAATACTTTTTGCCAAAAAGTATTGGAATTTTAAGGTCGACAGAAATTAAACCACATTCCTAACAATAAGCATGATTCATCCTACTTTCAGACCAAAGTTGTTGTAAGGCAAGCTTTTTGAGAAAAAATAAGCCATGCTCACTAAACCGGCAATAAACGTTGCAGAAGCGGCCCGGACCAGTGCCGTGATCCGGGTGACTTTCGGGTGGGAGGAGGCCGGACTGCCGCGGGCGATCGTCATCAAATCGCCGTTAGCACGAGACGCACGAGAGGGCGATCGTGGCAAACTCATGTACAGCATGTTCAAGAGGTAATTGAAGCATTGGGCAACAATGCTGCTTCTTTTATGTTTCAGCAAGTTTATATTACATTAGAACATCTTGCAAAAACAATACGTCGAGGAAGGACATGTTAGTGAGCCTAATACGATTCACCACAGTGGAGCACTCCCTCGCTCTGGTGAACTAAGAGTGTTCCATTCTGGTCGAACACGAACCAGCAATTGCCTGTTTTCCTGTTCAGGGAGTGCAATGCGTACGAATGGGTCGAAACGATACCAAAGATGCCCACGCCGATTGTTTACCATATCAAGGTATGCCTGCCGCCGGTCTACAGTACCTCATTTGTAAACGATTCTCAAGCAGTCTCTTGCGAGAACAAGGAAACATGCAACTTTGCGACTGGGCGAAGTTGCACATCCTCACCATCAGTATTTATAAAGGCTGAAAAACGATTGCCTTTCCAGCGACACGGCAACGAGTCTGGCGGGGCGGTCATTGTCATGGACGACCTCGCCGAGAAAGGCACCCAAAAGACAGCAAGCGGTGGTCTCTCAGTAAGTTTTTTCCTACTAATTGTAAGTGTTGGAATACCCCACTCACTAAGTGCAATGTTGGGTGGAACCGCGCTCCACCATTTTCCTCGGTGGTTCAACCAAACTTCATCGAGCTGCCACCAATCACAACGGTGGAGGCCACTATTAAAATGACACACCGTTCTCCACGGCGGGATAACCATGGGGAAAGGTGCTTTATCGCGGCTCCACGGAACATTTCGTTTTGTGAGGCTATCTCATTGTTAGTTTTGCATAGATTACGTATTTCGGTTGTTTACTGACCTGTTCGTTGGCCTGCTCACAGTATAACATTTGCATACCTCTTTGTACTCTCTTCAACTCTCTTTGTGCTCATATGCAACTGTACAAATGTGGTCGAAAGCAAAGGTACTTTCATCGCTGTGCCCAGATATTCGACTGTTACATCATATTCGCTGTTCATAGAAGAGTCACAAACAGGAATTCTACAATACAAGCGCAACGTTTCAGGTTGACCTGGTCAGGGATTTGTTGAAGCGTCTCGCCTTCATCCATGCCCAATCCATGAAGGACACGCACTGGACCACGCTCATCGCCGATCTGCCCGCATCGTATTACACGTGAGTGAGCTTGCATGGCTTCTTGCATAGTCCAGTAATCCAGAATTCGCCCAATTCGTGGATTGTATGATACAGTCCAAGCGTATGAGCATCATGTTGAAGCTGTGTAGCATCCGCTGGTCTCAAATTTGCATAATTTTGTTCTCGCAAAAGAAACCATTGTGTTCGTATGTAAATGAGGCACTGTGCAGCTCATCTCATCGCAACTAATTGTAAGTTGATGTGACTAGGATGCGAAGAAATTTGAATACGTCAGCAATTTTGTGTAATGACTTATTATATAATCATGACAATAAGAACTGCTTGTTGCAGGACAGTAGGATATTTTTGCAAAGCGAAGTCAGGTCAATGATAATAAAGAATTGATCTTGCTAACAATAAGACATATATTGACTTGATCAAGGGGCAAAGTTCAAGCAAACTCCACCACAAACTCCACACTTTTCAGTGCAATGGCCGGAAAATTCGAGGAAATCAAGGAGTTTTTCCAGCGCTACGAAGTCGAGAATTCACGGTTTGAGGTAGGGTATCTTAAGGTATCTTAACTTATTGTTAGGTACAATTAACATTATACCAGTGGTGCTTTCAGCTGATCAAAGAGTACTTCATACCCGACACACTGCACAATCTCGTGCAAGAAGACGACAATGAGATCAAGATCAAGAAGGTACGTTGGATGCTCAGAGAAATACATATAAGCCTGAAAGGTGCTTCAGGGTTTACAACCCTCACTTCCATCCCTGCTGACATGGCTGACTATAACCAATGCTCAGTTAAAAATGAGGGTTTATAACACCGCGGCACTAAACCGTGAGCAAAACTGTCAAAATCTAAGGTTGTTTTTATGTGAGAACTCGACCACTACTTGCACTATTACATATACTAAGTGTAAGATTAATGAAGAACGAAAGTTTTGTTGCATAAGATCGCGTATTCGTGCATTTCTTATTGTCGGCACAATTACAGTATGCTTTTTGTTAGCTACCGTATCCCATTTGCATGCAATTAGAATGTTTAAAAAGGCTAAGTCTCCCGTATTCAAGGCATTTCGCCTGCGGGGAGTCCTGAGAAGGCGAGGATGTTGTGAATCACGAAGAATCACGTGCTTAGAATCATTTGTGTTCCTTCCAGGCGCTCATTCACGCTCAACCGTTCGCTCCGAATGTTTTCGTGAAAGAACCGGCAACCATTATCGGTATGCTCGACTGGACAAGTAAGTATTGTGTTATATCCGCAAAATATTATCATTAATATCATTGACCAATATTATCATCATTATTTTCTGTGCTTTTTATATACTATGTATATCGCAACAATAATAATGGAAAATAAGCAAGAACAATTTCTTACAATTAGTGTGATATCAGTTACAAATTCGGAGTTTCTTTTGAATAACTCTTGTCTTTCCAGCGGCACATCCCGGTTGCATTGGCGAGGATCTCGCAAAGGCGATCTGTTGGAATCTTTCCGCCAAGGAACGAAGGGAAGAGACCATGTCACTCTTGCAAGGATATCACGTACATCTTGTCAAGTATGTTGCTCTTTACAATTAGTTGTAAAACATAGATAGATAAAATGCATCTTGCTCAACATATAATCTCTTACTTACATATTGTTAGTAGCTCACAGTATGCGCTAACAATAAGCTTGTTCGATCTTGCTGCTGACTATTATAGCTTCAGATACTACGGACCTGACTGCGATGTCACATATGACGTCGTTCGTAAGGCCTTTGACAAATTCGTGCCACTTGCGATGGTTACTTATTTGACAAAGGTAAGTTATCTATTAATGAGAGGGTGGATTCTAAATGTTTCAATCTCTCGATTTTACGTGTTCTCTCGTCGGTCAGAGAGTTCTCTAGCCGGCGAGAGAGTACACAGAATCGAGAGAGCACAAAACAGGTATCCATGTTGTATTATATTCACATGTGTATAATACAACGTTATTGATGGTTCTTAGGTTATGCATATTGTAAAGGTATTCATGGTTCTTGTTGTTAGGTGATGGAAATACCCGATAGCCCGGAGAACATGCCGATCTTCGAGCGCGGCCGCGGGCTGATCGACAGTGTCTATGCGAATGTCAGGCTCATTCGGGTAATTCTTTTACGTCCTTTTGCTAACTATAACACGTACTTCTGGCCGCTTTTTCATGCAAAATGGCCACTAACTTCAAAAGAAGGTCACCAAAACAGAGCATTGGCTTGAACTAACTTTTATTCTTTATTCTTTACTCTTTATTCTATCCGACCAAGGTCACTAGGTAACAGGCAATGTCACTGACAGGGGGAACTTTGTCATTGTTAGCGCTTGAACAGAAGTTGAAACTGACAAGTAGCACACAAGATAAGCAAAGCTTACTTTCAGGAATCTCAACGTGAGAAGGAACAGCGCCGATCATCCTCCATAAAGAAACCGGTACGTTATCTATCTTCCCACCAAACACGGATTCAAATCCGACTCCCGTAGCGAACATTTTTTGCCTGATCTCCGAACACGCAATTGCTTCCTAGGAACTGCTCATTGTGTGTGTTTTGTCGGGGGAAATAGACTTGTGGGTTTCAATAATTGCTTTGTGCATTGAAAGTTTTCATTGTCGCGAAAAAAAAGTTTGTTGCTTGAGTCGGCGTCTCGTCTAGCCTCAAATGAGCACAACATCACAGCGTTTTATTGTCACTCATAGACTGCCGGGTTTGATATTTGCATATTCGTTTGTCCTCTTCTTCAATTCTTTTGTGTTTGCATTTTAATTAGGTACACTAGACTGGTGCTCGCATTAAGAAAAGTTTTATTTTATTAAAGTTATTTTAAAAGTAAGAAGGCAACAACAAGCCTATGCGGCCAACAATAAGAGCGAAAGCTACACACTGGATAAGTGGGCATAGTTATTATAGCTACTGTATATATCAGTAGCTTCGGTGTATAACAATAAGAATCTTTTCCGCAACGAACACACTTCCATAGATAAGAGAAGATAAGAAACACAAAGAAGGCATTTTTTTGTTCCGCGGATTGAATTGACCCAACCACTAGAGCTAATTAGATTATAATAACCAACTGTACTTGTTTTTATGTTTGTTATCTTTTGACAAGTACATAGGTGCTTTCATCTGGTTTCTGAACTAACTCGAAAATTGGCAGGAGAAACTAAACTATAGTCGATTAACGTTTGACTAAAGTTACGGCAATGTTTCTGATGTGTTTTCTCAACATACAAATTCTATGGAGAATGCTGCCACCCGCACAATGAATTGGGTTCACACTAGCATGTAGTTATTGTTAGGTATTTTTGTAGGCCTCCTTAAAGGGCGGTTGTTCGTTCTTTGTTAGGTTGCCGACTAATCACTTTCCACTGCAATTTTTATGCATCACCAGTTGTTTGATAGGAGTCCAATAATGTGTGGGCACTGCATGATTTTTAGACCCCTTTATGGATTATCACAACATATTATAAATATTATATTATATAATAGTTGAGTGAAGCGTTGCTGTATATGATAAACCCCACCGGTCTCAAATTTTGCATATTCCTTTGTTATGAGGGATTTCTTTGCTTTTGTATGCAAATTAAGTGCTGTTTATTGTGTGATTGTGCATTATTCCAGGCCAGCCAGGATGGCCCGCGTATCGTTATGCCTGCCCGTCCACCGCGTGAGCCGCTTCCGAGGCCCGAGGCATCGTCTCGAACCACACCACCCCAAGTGGGCAATGGCACCGATGAGAACCGCCCGAAGCCATGGACAAACGCCATGAACACGGTCAAGAAGAATCCCAGCATTGCTGTCAAGTAAGGCAAAATACGCCAGAATCAAGGCAGTCGCCGAGGGAGCCGGTATGCTGCCGTTAAGTGAACCGTCTCATCTATGTTACATCTGTAACTGATTAGCAATTCTGATTACCTAAGATGTTAAAGCCTCAATGTTCTTTTGTTGTGTGCAGACTGAACTAATTGATAATTCAGAAATCATCATTGTTTCATCTTACAATTAGTATTTGCTCGTACATCCGATGAATTGAGCATACGAAACGCGTCTGCTTTGGAATGTGTCTGGAACACAATTGTTACTGCAAAAACCACTTTGTCCTTTCACAATCACCAAGAACAGTCTAATTGTAAGCCTGTATCCTGCTCATAGAAAAAAAGGGGTTGCATCACAATTTTGTGTTTGGAAACTTCATAGAATTTTAATAATTTAGGGTTCGCTTAAACCATATAGCGGAGGGTGCGCAATATACTCTTTATGGATTGCTTAAT
>JACMIJ010001515.1:0-12198 GCA_014805365.1 Koerneria luziae
TTTTTTTTCGAAAACCGAAAAACGAAAAATTTTCGGTTTCAGAAACCGAAAAATTCGAAAAAAACCGAAAAATAATTAAGACACGTTTTTGGTCTAAAAGTTTCATTTTACGATAACCAAATGCTTCCTGAGCGCCTTTGGATGCTCCAGGCATCTCTTGAGTAAATTCTAACACGTTTTGATCAGTTTTTTTAACAATTGGTTTACTCACTGTGGTCTTTGAAGTAAAAAAACTTTTGATTTGAACAAAAATTTGCAATATTTCTTCATTTTTTGCATCTTTTTTTCGAATCGAAAATTTTCCAGCTTTTTTCGTTTTTCGAGTCGAAAATTTTTTTTCGCCAAAACCCGAAAAAACCGAAAAACCGAAAAAAATGAAACCGAAAAAAGCACAGCCCTGTATTCCATCTAACAGAAACAAGCAATAACTGCTTTCATTTCCTAATTGTAAGAAAAATTGTAGCCTTTAAATCTGATAAATGTATCAGGTAGTTCTGCAGTAATTATCATAGTGTAGCAGGTATCTGAAGAATAAAAAGGTTTGAATCAAAAACATTGACATCTTCTGATTGGATGTTAGAATAAATAAAGGACAATTTCATGTAACGTATTTTTTGTCTTACAATTATGAAAGGCAATGTAAAAGGTAAAAAAAGACAAAGGCAACATCAGCATTGCTAGAATAGAAATTCTAGGCTACACGGAAATAACTCATTGCACTTTCAGGGAAAAAGAAAGTGATTCTGTCTTGGGAGGCCGGACACACAGTCGAGCATCTCAATGGATGTCCGGACTGGAATTGCGAGTTCACGAACGACAAGACCCGAGCTGATGAGGTACGATTTGCTTAAAGTTTCACATATATGTAGAAAGTTTCTCTCTAATATAAACAACTCACTTAATGTCAATGTCTTTGTTCTAACTCGTATTCTGTTTGCTAGACTGTGTGAACCCAATTTGCACCTACGAAAAGAACATCCTTGAAGCAAAAGACTTTTTTTTTAAATAGAAGAACCATGCTAAAGAAGCACGAACAGGGCGCAACGATAGCACTTTTGAAGACTTTCAGTGATTATCAGTTAATTACATTGTCTGGGTCATACGCAAGCAGAAACACGAAAATAACCGGTTGTTGCAGGCGGACGTTGTGTTCATGACAACAGCGAGTTTCCAAAGACGGAACTCTGATCAGTATATCGTCTTCTTCAGTCAAGTAAGCAAATATTGATATCATCACAAGTGTCCCATAACTAGCCATTTGTCTTTTCTTGTTTTTGTAATAGCAACAACATTAGCAGCCTGATAGCGCGTGCTATGTGTGGAGGAACTCCACATTGTCTTATTGTGACTCTGGTCGTGTTATGGTGCAACATAGTTAGCGCTTCAAAAATGCCTTTTTTCTACATAAAGGTACTAGTATCTTGGCACACACGTTCTGAGCGATAGTAGAGATGATTGTCCTAAACGCGTCCATTAGACCATATAATATCCACACTGTGATCAATCACAGTTATTTCAACATCCTGCGAAATGCGTTTATGGAAATTTTGACTTTCTGGAGTGTTTTCAGTTCAAAATTTTCGACATCCTGTAGGTTAGTCACAAGTCAGGAATGTGTCTGCCTTAGAATGTTTACAGAAAGCGGTTTCAGGAGTCGCCAAAGAATGCCTGGACGTCGGTTTCGCAGTCGGATTACTACAACTTCTCGCTCGGATTCCGACACGACACGGCCGGCGCTTCTCCGTACGGATATGTGGTGAAACTGGCCGAGGAATCACAACCAACCGGAGAGGTGAGCAAATGATGTTTGTTTAAAGGGGGCCGGAAACCGTCAGCTTACCGAGAAATTTGCTTATGTGTATTCCCTGAACACAAAAGTGGCAGGTCAATAAAACACTTGTTAGGAACACATTTCTTACGAATGAAATGACTGTTTCCGGCCTCCTTTAATGTCCAAGAATAACGTTACATTACAAATATTGTTAGATAACTTGTTAAAATGTGTGTTTTCTTCAATGCGAACCCACTCTGCTCAACTAATTGTAAGAGAACAGTGTTTGATGTAGTAGCGATAGTAGTATGTTTGCAAAAAAAATTTTATTCACAGACACCAGCTCTTATTCTCCAACAGTGTTCACACGGAGATATTTTACCGTATCAATGACCTCTTCGATTCCAATGAGGACAAATTCGTGATGAATTATTTTGGTTATTCGTTCCATCAAAAACACAGTGAATCAGGCGTGTTGTTAGCGGTACTGTATTCCTAACTAATACAGTACCTTTAACAATAAGTAACTGAAAATCACTGTAATCCTAACTAATTTTCTTGTTTTCAGCTTGTTGACATCGATCGTATCAAGAACAAGACGAAGCCAATTGCGTGGTTCGTTTCACATTGTCAGACAAACAGCAGGAGGGAAGACTTTGTCAAAGAATTGAAGGTAACATCTTACTTTGTTACTATTTTCGCTCAACTCCTGCTTAATATTTCCATCACGTATTGTATTATAGTAAATATTATTTTATATGTTTCATCATTAAAGAGGGCCGGAAATAGTCAGAGGAATTTGCTTATGTGTATTTCCTGAACACAAAAGTGACGGGTCAATACTTGTTATGATATCTCATGAATGAAATGACGGCTTCAGGTCTCCTTTAAACAAGAAATTGAAAACTTATTTCCCTTTAGAATCACATCGATGTCGATGTCTATGGCGCCTGCGAGCAGTTACAGTGTCCGAGGAGCGGAGAGTGCGAGAAGATGCTGGATACCCAGTGAGTACTCAATGTGATCTTTTGTGAACGATTCATGTTCAACGAAACGCATAGGATTCCTAAGGGGGCCTAGATTTTATAGAACTGCTTGCTGTTGGAATATCTGACTCCCTTGTATACAATTGTCCGACTGTCGCTATATCTTCATATCTTATTGTTATTTCGCACCCCAATACACAAATTTTATAACGTATTCAATTACTTCGTAATTTCATGCCGTTTCATAAGCTTGTGAGCGTACTGTACGTTTCCATGCAAACATGTTTAATCCAGTTTTACAGCTGTCTGGAAAAAAACTTTCAAATAACTTAATTTCAGTTACTACTTCTACCTTGCATTCGAGAACTCCATCTGCACGGATTACATCACAGAGAAGGTACATGATTTCCTTACGTAGAGTTTTTACTATTTATGCTTACAAATAATGCACAAGACATTTGTAGTAAATTATACAGTGTAACGCAAAATGATACAATGAAACAATAATAATGCCCGATGCAGATCTGACATATAATACTATAATACGAAGGAGTGGGAACCAAATTGGATGTTTAAATTACTTTTCACTGTTTACTTATCATCAAAATGGGTTTGCTGAAACAAGAATTTCACAGGTGTGGAACAATGCGTACGCACATGACGTCATTCCAATCGTCCTCAAGAGATCAATCGTCGAGGGACGACTACCACCGAACTCATTCCTCGCCGTCGATGACTTCGAGACCATCCAGGATATGGTCGCGAAGCTGGAGGAACTCATGATCAACAGGAAAGCGTACAGGTGGGTCTTGGCGTTTCTGATGACGTAGGTATGTATGACAGGGTGTTTAGGGTATTTACTAATTGTAAAATACTCCCAAATCTGGGAAACTTCTCTCTTATTGTTAGGGTTCATGCTCTTTTCAGCATATGCAGATCATGTTGAATCACTATAACGGTCTCAAAATTATATATCTCTTTATTCTTGCGGGAGAATTCTTTGCTATCATATGCAAATGGGGTACTGTAGACCGGTGACATGCTGTGCGTTCATCGTACATATTTAGTTATCGAAAGCACTGAAGTTCCGGTTGTCTTTCTTGTTTTCACCAAAAAGGTTATTTTTCAGTGAGTACTTCAACTGGCGTCGCGAGTACAAGATTGTGTACTTGGACGGATCGAATCACGATGCCCTCGAGCGACCGTGGGGATTCTGTCAGATGTGCCGACTGGCGTGGACCGAACCAAGGGAACGACATGTCATTGAGGGTGAGCGGTTGCTTTTTCTAACAATAAGTTTTTTTCTAACAATGAACAAAGTTACAACGTGTTAAATAAAACAAACTTTAGAAATTTTAATATGTGTGCTTGATGTGATAGTAGGCATTCTAAACATGTTTTGTCTCTGTTTCCGTGTTTGTGTGTTGTTTTTGGATTTACAGGTAGGATATCGAACTTCTCTAGAGTTCTTTATTCCTCGTGACCTATGAAGCAACCTCAGTTCTCCTCATTTTGATGCTCAAATGTGTCTTTTCAGACTTCAAGGCCTGGTGGGGGGACTCTTGTGAGGCGGATGGTGCTCTGGTGAACAAGATCATTCGTGCCTCCACTCCTGGATCAACCAAGGACCCCTCAGGATATCCTCCCAAGAATCAGATCGTACGCATTATCAAGCAGCAAATGCGCAAGAATCAAGCTGCTCGAGAAGCCAAAACCACCGATTTCGCCTATAACATCAGAAGATGAGGACTGCCGGAAAGAGAACTAGCTGGGTGGACACTTCTAGACATTAACAAGACATTTAATAGCTCGTTGTCAGAAGGCAAGAGCTCGTAGTCAGGGAAACTGTTATTCTCTTTGTTATTCTCAAGCCAAAAATGTCCAGTATTATTGATCGGTTATACATATTCATGCACCTAATCCCTTTTTCCTATCATGACTGTGTAAAATATGACTAATGTATTGTATTATACGTCGGGTTTATTGCTAGTCCGCGCTTTAACAGTTGCTTGTTACTTTTCACATTGTTGCACAATTTTAGAACTTGTTAGAGCTTTAACTATTGTTCATACGGGGTTTGATTGTTTTGCCCTTATTTTGTTCCCACTTTCATCTCTACCAACGTCTATCTTGTTAGAGTGCCTTTCACGGTTTCGCAACGATAATTTATTATGTTAATAGTACGGTAGACGCTTTACCACACTTCACCCTGTGATGCCAATGACAATAACGTGGTGTTTTCTGTGATGATTCTATGAGCACTAATTTATATCTAAAAGGTTGTTGTACGTTATGTTCATATAAAGTTATTAATATAATAATTAACAACAACTTATTGTTATTTTGCACACAAAGACACGTACAGCGTGTCACAGCCTCTGATTTATGACAGTAGCTTGATCTACATATTTAGACAAAGAGATATTCAAGAGAACAGCTACAATATACGAACTTCTAGACCAGCGAGAACAGACAAATGATTTGTGCATAGTGTGACAATGTTTTGAGGTCTCGCCAAACATTTAAATAACAACCCCATATGATTACTAGTATATGTACCATGTCATAGTCGAGCATTCACAAATCAATATAGTACGTGCTGTAAAGTTGTCATGTATGGCGACAATGTGGCAGTTGTTCGCTTTGTTGCAGAAACATATGCAAATCTCATTGTCAGGATTTTTGCATTGTGCTGCCAAACATCTCTTTTACCGTTGATTGCTTGTAAAACAAACTCTACTCACTTTTTCTTCATGGAAAGTGTCAGTTTTCTTCAATGAGGTATGAAATGTTTATTATATTTTGTTTTTCATTCGCAATTTTACTAACAATAAGAACGGAATAACTGGAAGAGGCTCTTTAAATTATCGGTTATGCAATTTTTTTTATTTGTTGTTGTTAAGTATTGTAATTTTAAAGACGCTGTCTTTTCTAAACCTTACTTCACAGTATTTACGTGTTACAGACAATCCATCCACTACATCTTGCTTGTCATTCTCTTCACCATCCTGTTTTCTCTCTATTATTTTCTTGGACAACAATTGGAGACTGAGGTCAGCATGCAATTGTGACAGAGTTACCGCACCTTGTGTACAATGTTACAATGTTCACAATGTTTGTAAACATTGTAAATATACACAAAATACACTGCATAATCCAAAGCACATTCAAACAGTAGGTAGCAATAGTCGTGACATAATGGATACTACTATTATATAATACTATTGGTTAGCTAAAACGCTGTGCATTTATTTTCGTTTAATATGATTACATATTATTCACCTTTTGATGATATTGCCCTTCAATAGAATTTTGTCTAATTGGCGCCACGACGTTTGATAACCCGACATGCTTCCATAATACCATACTAACAACAAGTGCACCCATACTTTTCATGTTCAATTTTATATCACACTTCTCCTGATATGATCTTTGTGTGTCTTTTTTGCATGTCAGAAACGTCGGGTTCTGACGTTTCTTGTTTTTAGAGGAGGCCAGAAACCGTTGTTTTGTGTTAGTAAAACTGTGTGTATAAGAAACCCGCAACTTTTGTGAGGGGGGCGACTATATAAGGAAATGGTGGTTTTTTGCTTCCGAGGATTCAATGTTTCCGGCTACCTTTAAGGATTGTAGTGATGTCCAATGCTATAGCATTTGACATCATTAGAGTATGTTGACCATGGCCAACATACTTTTTTTTGCTATATATGATTGTCACAACAGCAGAGGCACTTTCGAAGAGTGGAATAAAGACAAACGACGGTATTCCTAACAATAAGATGATAACAATAAACCCGCATTACTCATTTTGTTGGATGCGCTGCTCCAGGTCATATATGTAAAGCAGAACAAAGATGTATACAAAAGAAACTGTTGTTCAAGTACCCACAATATGGAAGGACTGAAACGGGTCAGTTCAAATTTCGATTCATCTCGAAACGATACGGCGTCTTCACCGCGGTTGACGTGCTTCCGGTGCAGAATCGGACAACATTCGAGGAACGCATGACGTGTACTGAGTGCAGACTTCCTTTTTACGGTACGTATTTTGCACATGGACAGTCGCGGTAGTTGGTAGTAAGCCCTTTGTTTCCAGAGAGCTTTTCAGTATCCTTTAACGGAATCTTATTGTAAAAGGGCACTGGAAAGGAAACTGAAAGCAGAGGAGTGACTGATCCTGAGGAATATCATCGGCTTCATTCTTCTCACTCTTTTGATCTACGATTCTCAACTTAGTTGGGGTTTCTTTCTAACTGAAAAAGGTTAATATATACATGCTAGCATAACGTACTGCAAACATACAAGTGTTTCAGGAAAGCCACGGCTAATACTGGATTTGGCAGTAGACGAAAAAAGCAATTATTTGGCGGGTTGTCCCGACTGGCATTGTGAAGTTTCGAGCGACATGGGCAGAGCTGATGAAGTGCGTATCCGTTCTTATTGTTAGTAACTACGAAGTGAGCAGTGTATCGAAAAGAAACATGTGGATAAAGTGTTTAGGATTTAAAATTTTAGACTTCCGGTTTTTTCATGTAAACGTTTTCAGCAAGTTAACAGTAGTTGCAAGGAAGGAATGTTTCAGGCCGCCGTTGTCATACTACAGGAAAATAACTTCAAGCGTCGCCGTCAAGACCAATTGCTCGTCTTTTACAGTCAGGTATGCTCTCAATGGAAGAAACAAATCCTGAATATCTCTAGGATTGACAGAATCTTATTTATTTATTGTTCCTTCTTTAACAATAAACTGTGAGCATATGCAACGGTATGAACACATCTTATTGTTAGGATTCGCTCTGATCACACAAATTTGCCAAAATGTTCAATTTTTTTTGCAAATCTATACCGTTTCTCATGCTTGTAAGTCTGATATGAACTGTGAAGAGCTTGAATATATTTGCGAACTTGATTATATATGAGGATAATTGGATATTTGTACAGAACGGAGTCAGATATGCTAATAGCATACATTAATCTCGGACCTGTTGCATGAGTTGCGCACACTCCTAGTGCTAGTCTGGATCCCACTAATTGTAAGACTTGTTCTAGCTTACATACGCACCAGCTTTTCTCATGGTATGGTATTGTTTGACTAGTTATGCAGTATTTAACACAAAGTGGTCTACCCTAACAATAAGGACACTACGAATGAGCACGCGTAGCGTTATGCGCAACTTATGCAATAGTTCCCTAATCTCCATTTACTAACAATAAGTAGCTGTACTTTCTAACATAATATATTGTTCTTTTAAACTTTACGACTAGTACTAAGTATTCTTACTTTCCATTCTAACAAATCTCAGGAATCACCCTTTTACAATCCGTTGGATGTGGTGGAGAACGGTTACTTCAACCTTTCGCTAGGGTATCGCCATGACACTGCCGGCACTTCCCCGTACGGATATGTAGTGAAGCTGGCCGACGAATCAAAACCAATCGGAGAGGTAAACAACAATTATCGAAAAAATGTAAAATATAAAATTAAAAGTATTTCGGATATCCACGCTCTTTGTTTGTTTATTGTATTTTTCTATTAAACTAACAATAGGGAAAACTATTCATTTGTTTTCAACAAGAAATGAATTACTTTTTTGCTCAGCGATTCTGTAAACCACCATCTAAGCAATGGCAGAAGATCCTGTGCACATTATCAATGACAAGATTAGAATATATTCCATTGAATTACGCCATAGAGATATCCTATGAAATGCGTATAACCATTGTAAACTGTACACATACAGGTTATCGATATGACGCTCATCAAAGGCAAGACGAAGCCAGTCGTATGGTTCGTCTCTCATTGTGAAACCCACAGCAGACGAGAGCTCATCGTCGACGAGCTGAAGGTTCTGGTTTATTCATTACCGTATTATAATCCTACCGTATATCCTTTTCATTTTTTCTAATAAAACAGTAACTTACAATTAGCCGAACATCACTAGATTCCTTTCTTTCAAGATCTTTGCTAGAGCAGGGCATTTTTTTAGAAGTTTTTTAATTGGCATTTTATTTTTATTATTATTTTCACTTCTACTTTAGAAGCACATCCCGGTCGACATCGTGGGAACCTGTGGCGGGAACAGGAAGTGCACACACAACGCGAAGTGCGAAAACATGCTGGACACTGAGTACGTGATGACATGTCAGTTTTGTCAGTTTATAGGCGCCGCCAAGAATAAGAGCCGCCTGGATAAGAACCGCCTGAATAAGAACCCTTGGACAAAGGATAATCAAACTACATATTGATCTAAAGTTCTTATCCTGGCGGTTCTTATATTAGGCGGCTCCAATTTATCAGAATCATGCTAGCAAACATGCTGCCGGTGAAGTAAACTCTTCTGCTTCCTGTGAGCTTTCCAGTGACCTTTTACAGTAATTTATGTCAGTAAATCAACGCAAAAGGTCCCAAAAAAGCGCATTGGAAACAGAGCGGCTTACTACCACATCTGATGTTGTTTTTTTACATTCTTGAATATACTAGTCCTAAATTGTAAGTTATTCGCGCAATAACACACACGTCGATCTTTCAGTTACTTCTTCTACCTTGCATTTGAGAACACCATCTGCACGGATTACATCACAGAGAAGGTGAGATATTCTTACAATTAGGCTGAATAGTGTTAAATGAATTTTTGTTTGAATGTTACAAATATTCGTTACAAATGTATCATCTTCAGGCGTGGAGACACGGCTACACCCACAACATTGTTCCGATTGTGCTGAAGCGATCGATAGTCGAAGGGCGGCTGCCGCCGAATTCGTTCCTCGCGGTCGACGACTTCGAGACCATTCAGGAGCTGGCGATACGGTTAAAGGCCCTGATCGAAAACAAGGAGGCATATAGGTTTCTGACAAGCCTTTGTCATCGTATGTAAATATAGTTTGGTAGACTAGCGGCAGCAAGATAACATGCTCTGCTTACTCTGTGTCGTACTTGTTCTCACTCAGAAGCAACCCTAAAAAATGAGGGTTTTGAGGGTTTACTTTTTTTATTCCTCCTTTTTTTGCCAAAGTAAGTTTGTAAGACTATAGAGAAAGTATAAAACACGAGATTCAGTGCGTATTTTGACTGGCGTCGTGAGTACAAGGTCGTCTTTCTTGCCGAGAATCGGGATTATACCGAGAGACCCTGGGGATTCTGCCAACTGTGTCGAATGGCCTGGCAGAAGCCCAGAAGGCAACATATCATAAGAGGCAAGTGCATATTAGTATAAAATTGAATGTAAAATTGCATCCATGTTTAGTTTTAGAATAAAATATTATTATCTAAAACTAAACAAACATATCTACACTGGTTACAGTGATAGTTAAAAGTAAATGCAAACTTGTTAGGAAATCTCGCTAATACTTATTGTTAGTAGTATGTATCTGCATGCTGATTGCCATCGTTAACAAAAACACCGTTCATTTCTATTCGTTTAGCTAACACTTTCTCACCGTGATATTTCCATTAGACTGCTTCTGTTGGTGCCATAATGATGACAAAAATACATACAATGAGACAAAATGATAAGCAAAACGCCTAACAATAAGCGCTTATGGCATGATTCGTTCTTACAATTAGGCGATAGAATTTGTGGCAAACTGGCAATGTGCTCAAAGGCAAAGACAGGAAGTCTTTCGTTCAAAGCATTACGCCTGCGGGGAGTCCTGAGAAGACCAGGACGTTGTGTGGCTATTCATGTAAGTCCGAAGGTGCCCAGTTATTCACACGGACCGATTACTTTTCGTGATACGATCACTTCCAATTGCCTACCCCGGAGGGATGACATCTTGGTTGGATTGAGACGTGCCGGGGATCGAACCCGGGTTTTCTGTATAGTGTAGGGCGCCTTCTGCCACTACACCACTGTTAGTCAATAAGATACCTGGGGACAGGATTTGGGACACTTGTGCTCATCTCGGTTCAATTGTCTATCAGCTTCTTTGCAGACTTCAAATCCTGGTGGCATGACTCGTGTTCAAAACCGAATGACTTTGTGCAGAAGTATTTCTCCAAGGTGCCCCGATCTGGTCTCTTCTTCGATGACGCATCAGATGGCAACTACACAGAATACCCTTATCTGCCAGATGAAAGTGAGAACACCAATGATACCGTACTCATGCGTGTAATTGACCACGGAAAAGAATACGTTGTACTCCAGTAATAGTAACAGTATTTAGTTTGAACAGTGTTGTTATGAGATATATGTATGTTTTCTAGTTACATAAGGTGCTAATTGAATTGTTTTCGAGAAGAACATGCATTCGTAAGATTGTACAACTAGAATATCTGATCCCGTTATGCACAAATGTCCGACTGTCGCTGCATATCTTATTGTTATGGTTCTTGACCACTGCATAAATTGTAAAACGCTCGCGAATTTGAATTTTTGCGCGACAATGATGTATTATATTTACACAGGGTCAGGTAAAAAAGCAAAGTTCTTTCGTATTTAAGGCATTTTGCCTGTGGGGATTCTTGAGAAGGCTAGGAAGTTGTGGGGCATTAGGGTCAGGTATTCACTCATTTTCTTCATTTTATACGACACATGACGCATGTGTGTGATGATAATGGGGAAAAGTGAAAAAAAGGTATTTGGATATCATCGTAGATCACCGTTACGTAAGTGAAAGTGAGCTAGCAAGTAGCACAGATAAACGTGTTTACGCGTTTACGCAGACATCTTACGCGTGTTTGCGCACGCGCACAGAGATTAAGGTAGAAGGGAATGTCATCTCAGACTCCGCTGGGAAATCCTCCGTCTTCGCTCTCCTATTCCTCCAGAAGAATCGGCGCTTATTGCGCCGTCGATGACGCGGCGTCATAGCGTCTTCGGCGATGACGCGTCGACGATCTGCACAGGTGGACATGACGACGATCACAAACCAGAATGGCCGCTAACTCGACCGTGACCAGATGTGTACTGTATACTTTTTCTGTTTTTATATACTGAAACCCTGGAATTTGTACGTCACTACTTGTTCGGACTTCTGACGGTCGTAGATTCCTTCAGTAAGCGTGTTATTGTTCTTGTTTCTTGTTCTTTTCGTTGTTATAGATTGTTGCATAAACAAAGTGTGCGCCTGTAACGTACAACGATGAGACAGTGCAATATTGGCCGATCTAACAATAAGATTTGTGCATCATTTGTTCATGTAAGAGCTCTCTAGAGAGAACCTTTGTAGTTCTATGAGATACTGTAGATCGGCGGAACAAAATCGTCTGATTGTGAATACTCGGAGCATCTGCGGTTCCACATCTATAACAGGCTCAGAGATTCAAACACACGGTGGTGACTAGACACCAAAAACAATTCAAAATATGATGGTAGCAGCGAGTCAGCTTGGTGCCCAAAAAACACACTGAAAGCAGTATTCTTTATGCAATGCTTCATGAAACACAAAACCAACAGGTGACTTTCAAAAAGCCCGCACAGAATGTAACCCTTCCCGAGAATTCCC
>JACMIJ010001516.1:0-12196 GCA_014805365.1 Koerneria luziae
AATGCATTCGTAACTCTTAGAAGGCGCGCAAGGCAATTGTCTAATCTTTGCCTAATCGCCACCTTTCAAGTGTATGAGGATACCCATTACATGATCCGTTCGTCGAAGTGATTATGACAACACGCGTTCATATTTGTGCCCTGCACGCATTTTTCACCACTTGGCAGCAGTCTTCGCCTTAATGGACTACGAACAAGATCCAGGCCATGATTGCAACAGCTCCTTTTTCACCTTCTATCAATTCATGTATGTTACTTATGCACGGTTCCACTTGAACATTTTATTTAGTGAGCAAAGAAAGTGGTGAGGTAGAAAGTGGTGCTGTGTGTGTGGTATAAAAATACAAAAAGTACGTGTCCCTTTCTCCTCGGAACCACCCGCAAGCGAACAAGCCTCGATATGTTAGAACCTTACAATGCCATGCAAGCAGTAGTCGATAAAATAACACTTGTTAAAGGGGGCCAGAAACCTTGAATCCTTGGAGACAAGAATGACCATTTCCTTTTATTGTTGCCCCCCCCCCCTCACAGATGTAGCGGGTCTCTTATACACGCAGTTCAGCTAACACAGAACAACGGTTTTTGGCCTCCTTTAATAAGTATTACAAAATTCTTCTCCAGCACGCGAGATGATCGATTCCGCGATCGCGTCGCTCTCGGCGTTACATTATGCATAAATGTGCCGGCGGTGCTCCTGAACATTCTTCTCATCGTTCTTACGCTACGAACGTCAGCACTGCGCAGGAATGAATGGTAAGTTAACCGGCTAATGTGAAGTTTGTTAGTATTTATAGGACTGTTGATAACGAAACGATAGTATGCCAGGAAGTATAGATACTTATTGTTAGTATGTGAGATTAATCGGTTTCGGTTTCTAACGTCTGACCGGTAAACCACTTCCCTGAGCCAGACCATTTGCATGTAAGGGTTAAGACAACGTCAATGATCTTTTAACCTTATTACAAATACCGAATTGCGGAATACGCGCTCCTTACAAACATAGTACATTAATAATGGACACCGCGGGGGTTCAGGCCAAAAACGCACAAGATAATCGGGCTAACACACAACTCCATATTGCGTTCTAGGATCATTCGGAAACCCAGACGACCAAAATATATACCTTTCTTTTGGTCAAGTGTTTTAACAAGGAAACCAAGTTATGTTTTTCTCTGGTTGTCTTCAAATTCTCGAATTCAGCTATTGGTTGATCATCGCACTTGCCATGTGCAACCTCGGCACCTCCAGCTTCATGTTATTTCATGTTGCGCCTACTATTATGTTTCATTTTGTATTTGCTGAGAACTATGACATGCACAACGTCATCGCGACTTCAATCAACTGTATTTTCGAATACGCAACCTGCTTCTGCACGACGTTGTTGGCCTTTAACAGGTATGGCCACAAACTCTCTTTTGTCGTATGCTAAGCATTCATGCATATATTCCAACCGTTATTATGTTATTATTGCTAAGCACTGATCAGAAATGGCCAATTTCAAAACATTGCGTGCAAATACAACTACTGCCTTCTATTCTACTCCCCCACCCTTCTTACAGTAGGGTCCACCTATCTGTGTATATCGCTTTCATAGTTCATATATCCAACTACCTCATGGGCCTTTTAGGCTTACTCAAGGCTTAATTCTCTTGAACAGCAGAGAAATAATCACAGTTTTCTAAGGCTACAATAAAGTGATTCTCAGATACATCAGCATTGTACAACGGCCGGTGTACCCGGAGATGTTCGGTGGCCGCCGTATGTTTCGCTGGATTTGCTTGGCCTTTGGCGCCGGCGCCGCGGTTGCGGCGCCGACATTTACGCGAACTCTTTGGCTACGCTTCGATGTGTACAATTACAACACGGTCTACTATTACGTGGACAAAGAGGCAGTCTTGTGGTGACTCCATGATTTCAACATTTATCCATTCCTTCATGTTCCAAGATTTCGACGATCAGATTGCAGCCTTAGAGCTTTTGCTTTTGAGGAAGGGTCGAACTTTACAACTCACAAGCTCATATGTCTGTCAGTAGGCAAAAATCTGCATAGATTTTGCGATTTGGTCCCAAATCGAGCACTTGCGATTCATGCTAACACACATTTACTTTGTCCATTTCGTTAGGCTCAACTGTCTCGAGAGCATCATCTACAATACAACTGCTGCGATCATGATATTCTGCTACGTCCAGATTATTGTCGCGCTTCTCAAGCACCGATTTGCTATGCGAAAGGTGCGGTTTACTTGGCATACAATATTTTTTGGTGGGGTTGTTTTGATGAATTTAATGTTGACCAAATGGTTCGTGCTGAAAACAATACCATTCCGTTCAGATAATTACCAATAACATGGACACGCTAAAGAAGGATATTTCGGTTTTTGTGCAGGTAACGGGTTTCACGTGTTACAACGAACTTGTCACTAAGCAAATCTTGCTGACCTCCGTTATTACAGTTCTTCTCTGTTACTGTCGTCTACCTGTGTGCTTTCTACACACTGCAACTAATCCCAAATACAATCGGATACCTCGTCCTGTACATATTCCTCATGAATCTGAAGCCATTATTGTGCCTGGTACGTACTTGGTCGCACAAAACATAATGCAACCTATTATGAGTGAGCTATGCAATTGACGCATTTCCTAACCTTCCGTGGCTGTTCGGATAACGAGATTCCACCAGGGTGTACAAAGTATGTAGAATTCACCCCAAAAGAGATTTCACACCACTGCATTTGAAATCATATGTTCTGGACCAGACCTGAACGTCTGCTGGTCTCTTCGTCTTCTTCCTTGCGTAATTCCCATGTCGTGATGGGGTCCACGACATGCAAGTTCCTTTTATGCAAAGAATGAAGGATGGCTAGTTAAAGTTGAACTCCACATTAGACCAAATGAACCCAACACCCTTGCAGATGAACCCGATACTGTACTTTCTCTTCAATTCCGATCTTCGTCAGGCACTACGGAGGATGTTGCACATTGAAGGCAACAAATATGCCGATGCATCACAGGCTTCCTCATCACATTAGAGGATGCCACAAACCTCTTTTATCTTCTTAAACAAAGGCCACCGGTTTCTTATATATTTGCCCCGTCACAGAAGTTGCGGGTATCTTATACAGTTCTGCTAACGGTTTTGCAGCTGCCTCAGGAGTATCTTTCTTGATGATAAAGAATACACATGTTTCTTTCTTTGCGTAAGAAAATATTTCCATGCACAAGAATAAGTTTTCCTGCAAATTCCATTATCCTGTCCTGGCATACGAAGATTTTGACGAAGGTAAGAAACATAAAAGCCTTACGAAAGCCACGGTATTTAACAACTAGTCATTAGTGCTCAGCGTGCGCTGTGAAGGACACAATTCTCTAATAACCACCCAGTGAGTCGGCGAAGATGCTCATTTCGGTGAGAAGTTCGGTGAAGTGACGGCAACATTGGTGCACATCGATGTGCATAGTGTTCCATGGTTGACGTCATTCTTCCACAAAGTTGTAGTCGTGAAGGCGAACGCTTCTACATGCAGAGATGGACTACGACGAAGATCCATACTACGGACACAATAACTCGTTTTTCACCGTCTTCCAGTTTCTGTAGGTCATTTTGGTTCACTTTTACGTCTAATAAAGGGGATTTCACGAAATTCAGGTATTTTGGATGGGCTTCATTCTGAAAATAGGCTAGTTTCATATGGCATACCCATTTTCAGACCCACTATTGTAGGTCTGAAAATGAGCAAGTTAATGGCACACGAAAACATGCCTATTCTGAGAACGGGGGCCCATCCGAAATACCGGAGAATGATCTAATATTTCACGTCAGGTAGTTCAATACACATGTTAGGTTAGCATCTTTCCAGCACGATGCCGTCCCGTTTCCGCGATCGTCTCGCGCTTTCCGTCACGTTATCGATCAGTGTTCCGGCGGTGTTCATGAACGTTCTGCTTATCGTTGTTATTCTTCGAACGTCGTCATTACGCAGAAATGAATGGTAATAATATGGAAAGTTTGAAGCCAATTATATTCTTCACCGTCATGTAATTCAGAAAAGAATTAGTCTCAAATATCCCTCAATAATGTCTAAAACAAGAGTGTCTAAAACACTCATTTACTACATTTCGCAATCCTATCGAAAAATCGCGTGTTATAAACACTCGAGTACTACGGAATGTTTGAAACAGTAAAAACGTGAGAGTTATTTTTCTTTGAGTTTATGTATATTGGGCGTCGTTTTTCTTCACAAATTTAGTGATTTTGTAGCGATCCCAAATTCCCAGAAATCATAAGCGCGTAAGTTAATACTACATACCACTACATGCCGGTTGATGCTTATGAAAAAAAAATGTTGCTAATGATATTCTCGTCTCACTATCTGCTCTTCAGCTATTGGTTGATCATCGCACTTGCCGTGTGCAACCTCGGTACTTCGTTTTTCATGCTGTTTCACATCGCACCTGTTATCGTTTTTCATTTTGTGTTCTCTGATGACTATGATATGCATAACGTAATCGCGCTCGCAATCAACTGCCTCTTCGAATATATGACCTGTTTCTGCACGACCTTGTTGGCTTTTAACAGGTCAGAGTCTGACATTTTCTTAAGTGCGTACACATTTGCATAGTAACGAGTACGAAGTTACCCTACTGCTTTCAACATTTCATCTTCTGGGTAAAACAAGTGAAAGAGACACATGAGTTGCGCACCCGATACCGTTCGTTGCATACAGGATTTTGCAGCTTGGCATCTCATTACTTCCATTCAAAACTTCAACGCGCGTATTTCCCAGGTTACGCAAACATGTCACTCTTGCGGTTGACTTTCACCAACGATGGTTGAAACCATTCATCCATTCGTTCATTCTTTACATACGACACATGTGTGTGATGATAATGGGAAAAGTGAAATGGAGATAAGGCAAAATGGGAGGAGAGTTAACTATTTAACTAAAAGGGGTACATATGTATCGCGGACAGTCGGTGGCAGGGACTGTTGAAGAGTATTTATAACAAACCCATGGAAATTGTTTGGTATATTTGTGTTCCTGCATACAATGGACAAACCCTTGCTGTACGGACCGCAAAAGAATAATGACAGAAGAATAATGACGTATATCAAAATTAGGCGAAGGAAAATCTCAAAAAACCACCAACTTCCGCAGGCAATTGTTGAACGTGTTGCACAGGTACATGAGTATTGTGCAGCGGTCAGCGTACGAGCAGATGTTTGGCGGCCGCCGAATGCTCCGTTGGATCGGACTGGCCTATGGCGCCGGCGCCGGGGTCGCGGCGCCGACGCTAACGAGGAACGTTTGGCTCCGCTTTGACGTGTACAATTACGTCACGCGTTACTATTCGAGAAACGAATGGGGATTCGCGTGGTAATCTCTCAATTGTATGGTATATGTGCAGTTGCCGTTTTAGTGTGTAAATATCTTGAACAGTGACTTACGTAATTTCGAAATTTGTCTGTTCTAAACCACCAATGAAGTCAAAATTTTCTTGGCTTTTTCACTGTAAAGCGGTAAAGAAAAGTCAAGAGATGCCAAGAAAGCGGTAAGTAGTCACTATGTCAATTGATTGGTTGGGTTGAGCTTTCCAATGTGAAATATCTGCAAAGAGCAATTCACTTATCAGATTTACTAGCTGTCATCCCCCATTTAAAGGTTCATATGCCTTGATGCCATCGTCTACAACATAACCGCAGCGATTATGATTTTCTGTTACGCTATGGTAATTGTGACGATGCTCAAGCATCGGTATACTCTGAGAAAGGTATGATTTCTGGCTAGAATTCTGCGACTCCCCATTTTCAAGCACCAGCTCTCTAGTGTGATTATTAGATGTATATAAAGCATGGTGCACCCCATTTGCGCCAACTGTTGTTATCTCATCGTAAGACTTAATTTTTCGAATTTTTTGTATCGCACCTTCCAAAGGCTATGGTCACTAGAGTGCACAAGAAATTTCAACCCTGTAGACACCCAATTGGGGCTAATAGATCGGTTGGCGCAAATGCAAAATGGCGCAAATGGGTTCCTCCCATATAAAGCATGGTGCATCAAATTTACTACTTCTGTGCAAAAAACAAGATGTGTAGTATTATTCTACTACACCGCGCACGTCAACATATGAACAAACAATAAACCTGCTTTCAGATAATCATAAATAATATTGAAACACTGAAGAAAGATGTTACTGTCTTGGTGCAGGTAATATATGTTTATCAAACCCATTATATGTGACACAAGAGTTGCAAAAGTTCAAAAGTAGCTGGGTCGTAAACATCGTAGGTGGTGGGGTTTATATAGGGGAAGTTGGGCATTGTACAAATGGGAGGTACAATTTACGTTTCGTGTATGTATCCGAAAGATAACTGATTTCCAGCCGCCTTATGCTACACTTTCAGTTCTTCTCTGTTACTGTCATCTACCTGTGCATTTACTACACAATCGAGTTTGTCCCCGATTATATAGGATACATCACCATACACATTTTTCTCATGAATCTGAAGCCATTCTTATGCCTGGTAATGATATTGACGTATGGAACACGAAAGTTGTTTATTTATTTTTGTTACAGTAACCAAAACATACGATAAGTTACTCTTGAAAATTATTTAATCGGTAACTGACAGAGTAGTTATTTGCACAGACAAAGCCAGAATTTAGCCGCGAGTGTCAGTGACCAGTTGATAACGTCATTAGAGAATGCTCTAAGGTTTCTTGTTCGATACATTGTTTGCAGGTGAATCCTCTTTTGTACTTTCTCTTCAACTCCGATCTTCGCAAGGCTTTACGGTCGATGCTGAACATCAAAGGAAAGCACACATATGCTGCCGAGCCACGTGTTTCCTCAACAGATCCAGTGGCTAGTGTTTCATGATAAAGAAGGTTATGATCAGAATGTACAATGCCGTGCACAGTAGTTGAACTGCCCATTGCACTTGAATGCACACAGATGTTGAATTATTTCCCAAGGTTTGTGAACAAATCAAAAATCAACAATTGCTTTTATCACAGACGTGATCCCTTGTATCTGCAAAAACAACGAAATAACAGCGCCCGTAAACGATTTTCAAAGCCTGCAATTACCCCGCACACTGATATTATATATGAGAGCAAATGCGCATCTCTACGTTTTGCATACATGTTGATATATGTTTCCTTACCATCAAGTATATGTACATTTCGTTTTTCAATGGCTACTTATTACTACTGACCTGTAAAACAGCAGTAAGTTTTGAAGGTATTATTCACTGTTTCAAGTAATGCAGTATTAAAAACCCTCATTTTTGCACGTTTATTCATAGTCAGCATCTTTAACATTTCAAACTAAAACGAGGGTAATACATATACAAACCCTTTTCAGGCTTTTTTCTAATGATTTCTCCCTCAATACAACAATTGAGAATTTTTCCATGGTATCCAGAAATTAGTGCTTACTAGTTGATAGTACATTCTGTAAGCGCTTGCTATGTTGTGTAAAGATTCAGTAAGCAGAATGCACCTTATCTGCTCTTTTCAGAGTTGCAATTGAGGCCCATGATCGAGTTTGAAACGAGTATTGGCATAAGAGACACGCCACTGTTTCTACTAAACTGGCAAATGAACTTCTCCTTCTATGGAATTCATGCGCTTCTGTTCGTTGTGCTTTAAATGAATACAAAGCTTAATGGGGGCCTGGAGCTATGAATGCTCGAAGACAAAGATAACATCTTATGTAGTTGCACCCCCTCCCCCTATTCACAAAAAGGCGCGGGTCTTTTGCCGGTTCTGCTAACACGAAACAACAGTTTCACAGGTCCTTAACAAGCGAACGTGTTCCATAGTTTCATATAAAAACAACGTTTCACAACAAGTTCCTGGTGCAATGTGTGTGGTGTGTCACCTATTCCGGACATCCAGAACAATCCCATAAGCACACTCGAATCACTTGCCCACAAATCATAACTTGGTATCTTCGATTAAATAGTAATCGTATTCGAGCATGAATCTTCAGAAATGCACAAATTGGGCTAAGAATATCAAACTGTATGTCGATTAGTTGATTGCTTACAAGAAAAGTGAGCTTGTGCGCATTTTTGAGTTTGACCCCTAATGCACCATTGAAATTGTAAGAGGATTGCAAGATGTCTCTCAGCAGCAGTGTGCTCACTGTTATTAGCTTATCTGACTCCGTTCTGTACAAATATCCGATTGACGATTTATAATGGTATCTTATTGTTAGGTTTCTTTCCAATTCCCCATATCTGCCAAATTATTCAAATTTTCACATACCAGTGCCATTCCACAAGTTTGTGAACCTGTGCTGAATTGTGAAAAACTTGAATACACCTACATAATTGAATACATAATGACAGTCAGATATTTGTACAGAACGGAGTCAGATATTCCAATAGTACAGGTATGTTTGTTTGTATGCATACAATAAACATGCTGTGATCAATCACAGTTATTCTAACATCCTATGAAATGTTTCTATGGAAATTTGGACATCCTGGAGTGTTTCCAGTTCATAATTTTCGACATCCTGTATGTTAGTCACGAGTGAGGAATATGTCTGTTTGTATGCCATGTATAACATTCAGTACAACACAAGAGCGCCGTCATGATCTCATCAAAGTTGTGGTCGATTTGATGATGATAACTCTTGCAGTCGTACTGAACAGTCTTCTCATCGCTTCCATGCTCACAAGCAGTGCTTGTCGCTCTTCACAGTGGTATAGTATTCACTAAATTGTCCGATAAGTGAGAAATGCTAAATTTCTGCGTGTCATTTTTTCGTTCAATCGCGTACTCACAAAATGTTTTGTTTACTATCAGCGAGAACATGTAATTGATTGTTGCTATCGGAACAGTTTATTTTGCATTTTTGTGAGTCCAAAACGTTACTCGTCTTTCGCATTATAACTTAGCAAGGGAACACATTAATGTAGGGAAAGAGGAAGCAAAACCAGCAGGCAGAAAGCATCATCATCATCTCAGTTTGGTCAAAGGCAATCGTAAACGATCTTGGAAATATTTTTCACTATTTTTCAGTTTTACTCCACTACGTTTGACGAGAGCCGCTTATATTGTAGCAATGCTAATCATTTTATAACGGGACTCAAATCATGGAATAATGGAACTGTGGAATCACGGTTTCCGGAATACCAGCATACGTTGCAGCTATCGGATGGTCCTATCGATGGCTGTGTGCGATCTCACCTTTGCGACGATCACTGTGTTCCTTGTCAGCTGTACTGTATACGGACCATGGTCTTTCCTGCAAGCGCATTACCATAACGCATATGCGACGATTGCCTATGAAACGGCGTTGTATGCACGTCAACTTCATATGATCACGATTGCAATTGACAGGTGAGACAGGGCACAAACTCGACTAACACATATATGTATGTACTATTGGAGGTATGTGAAAACAATAACTGCAATGTATTTATTAGTAAAAGTTGGGTAAAGTATATGACATAAAACAGCAACAGTTTGTTAGAACAAAAAAGAGTTAGGGAATTTAGGCCACCTGACCGACTATTCGCACCGTGGCGTGCAATTCCAACAGTCGTCATATTGCATTTTGTCAAACTGCTTTGATAAGGTTTCAACTAACTGCTGACATGTCTAGTGATATATACTGTTGGAATATCTGACTCCGTTCTGTACAAATATCCGACTGTCATTATATATTCAGTTTTGTGAGTGTATTCAAGTTTTTCACAATTCAGCACAGGTTCACAAGCTTGTGAAATGACATAGGTTTGTGAAGAAATGAATACTTTGGCAAACGTGGGTAATTGGAAAGAAACCGAACAATAAGATTCCATTATAAATCGACAGTCGGATATTTGTACAGAACGGAGTCAGGTAAGCTAATAGTACATCAAACACATTTCTTTCAGATTTCTTGCCGGTCTGAGCTCACAAGTTTATGCTCGCTTCTCTTCAGGCGCGCATTCATTTTATGCAATCAGCCTTGCTTATTGTCTTGCGTTGGTAGTTGCTGTCAATACACAGCAAGAATCCGTCATGTTTCACTACGATTGGCATTTCAGTTCATTCGTTTGCTCTGGAAAAAACTTTGAATGGTGAGACGGTCTTTTCTTTTCAAGAAATTTCCTTCCATAGCAATAATTTGAAAACGTAACGTAGTGTACATTAGTAATGTGAATTGAGTAGTTATTTGTCAAAAAGTCTTGTGTTACAAGAGTAATCCACGTTTCATGATTGTAGGTATTGGAATATCTGACTCCGTTCTGTACAAATGTCCGACTGTCATTACATATTCAATTTTATGAGTGTATTCAAGTTTTTCACAATTCAATACATGTTCACAAGCTTGTGTAATGACATAGGTTTGTGAAAAATTCGAATACTTTGGCAAATATGGGTTATTGGAAAGAAACCTAACAATAAGATACCATTATAAATCGACAGTCGGATATTTGTACAGAACGGAGTCAGGTAAGACAATAGTACGGGTCTGTAGGTATTGGAACAAAAAATGTTACTGCAATTACAATTGTTCGACTGTTGTCTTACTTTTCAAAATTTTCATACTTTTCACACTCTCCGAAATACATCATGCGTTCCAAAAAAATGAGCATTGCATCTTGTATTATTGGCTTATTTGTCTCCGTTCTGTACAAATATCCGACTGCCGATTTATAATGGTATCTTATTGTTAGGTTTCTTTTCAATGACCCATATTTGCAAAAGTATTCAAACTTTTCACAAACCTATGTCATTTGACAAGTTGTTGAACCTGCACTGAATTGTGAAAAACTTGAATACACTGATAAAATCGAATATATCATGACAGTCGGATATTTGTGCAGAACGGAGTCAGACATTCCAATAGTACCACATACACCTACGTCGTTTGAGTGTTTATGTTTCGACACTCTAGAAACTCTACCTCGCTTGTATCACTTCAGAACTTTATTTGTTTTGATATTGCATAGCTTCGTGCCAAACTTTTCTTCTTTTCAACATAGAGCGAACACAGGCGATGTTCTAGTACACGAGAACACTGCTGTAAACGATGGAAAAGATCGCTTTAGGTATCATTACATACGTTTCTATTCGCCGCTTGTGTGTTATGTGCTGGCGCTCAGCATATTTCTGGCAACGATGGCCATCTTACAATGCAAACAGTTCCACGGCGTTTTCATATGGAAAGCCGAAAGCGAATCAAGGGTTCTTTTTTCGGTAATATCATTTTCATGGCTGTACCTGTTCATTGCACAGCACTCGTTGCTTTGTTGTGTGTATGTAATACTACTATACAAATTTCCGAGTAAAGCTATGATTTCTGGTAGCCTGTATATTAGAACATGTTAGCATGTTTTTTTTTTTGCTATTCATAATAACTTCACAAAACTGAACAGCCAAAGTATGCATTCCGAGGTTTCTGCAGACCGAAGACAGGAGAGTATTTCCAATAGTGTGTTCCAACGGAATGCAATAACTCACAAAACGAAATAAACGATAAACCACCTTTCCCCTCGGTTATCCCACCGTGGAGAATGGTGGGTCATTTTTGTAATGGCTTCCACCGTGGTGATTGGTGGCAGCTCGGTGGAGTTTGGTTGAACCACCGAGGAAAATGGTGGATCGCGGTTCCACCGAGTAATTCATTTAGTGAGAACTGTCAAAACACAATCACCTAGGTGGCATTTGGTTGTGTGCTAAAAATCTGCCAGCATCTGCAGTATTTGTTGCCGGTCGAACGTAACGATCTTACAACGCATTTCTTCGAAACGTCGCGAATCTTGCTTTGCGTTGTAAGTTACAATAAGCTTATTCACATTGTCGTTTCTCTGCTTCGATCAGACATATTCCTGACTTGTGAGTAACGTACAGGATATAATTTCGTACTTGAAACACTCCAGAAGGTCCGATTTTTCATAGAAACATCTTACGGGACGTTGGAATAGATATCTATGATTTTTTTACACCGTGGATATTATATGGCTTCGATTCAACCCAATGTTAACCATAAGAGCATAGGAGACCTTTTAGAATTACCCATGTTTCACACAAATCCGTTTACCAAAGTGAAGCAGGCCAAGTGTATTGTGGTCGATAGGGTACTCTCGACACAATTACTGCATTAAAAGAGGCCGGAAACCGTCAGTTCACCGAGGAATTTGCTTATGTGTATTCCCTGAACACAAAAGTGGCGGGTCCATGAAACACTTG